>CAKKOB020000467.1:0-16269 GCA_918844115.2 Phlebotomus perniciosus | reverse complement strand
TCTTCCGATCTGGTTTTTTTTATGAACTACCTGGATATATGTACATATGCTTAATAAAATTGTATGACTGATGCCTGGAAAAGCCATGATTTATCCAGATACGTTTTATGAAAATGATAGTTTGTTCGCATCTACCTCACCATTTCCATTACTTTGTAAAAAAAATGGAATATAATATCATAAATTAAATTTTAAATAAATGTTGTTGAACTTTGAATTACAGACAACTAGATTAACCTTCCTATATACCTAATTCTAATCAACCGTAAGAGCATTAAAAATGTCTCTATCAGCATAAAAGACATTAGCCATTAATAACTACCTATCAAATTGAGCCCGTGTAAATAAAGCTGCTCATTCTGAATTCCAGCCTTAAATGGGGTGAAATCAATTGCTTGAGGCAATAAGAATGTCGCTGGGGAGCGCGTAAATAAAGACGCGGTGAGGTAATTAAAGAAGCATGTGATTGAGGAGGACATTTGGAGGCTGCGGTGTCCTCGAGAAATGCGTGCTGCCTTATCTCACCTTCTTGTCTTCCTCACATGTTTCTGCAGCTTCGGATGCTTCTTAATTTAATTCAATTTGCAAATCACGGGACTGCGATCGCCCGGAGGCTTATGGTGAGTGTTGAGCAAAACGACGAGTGAGTGTGTGGCCACCAGACACATTTCGCCGGGGATGTGTGTTGATTTCTCCCACATGACGTTGGCTTTTTCGCAGGAAATCTCGTGGTAAGGCACCGACGATCTCAATTCCAACGTCGCACGTCGACTATGCCAAGTGTTGCCAGTTGTCTTGAATTACATTAAAAGGAATAGTTAGTGACAATTTTTCCACAATATATATATGTAGGTATATACCTTTCCCATCTCAACCGTGCGAATGTGAAATTGCAGGGTTCACAAATTCCCCAAAGGTTTTCCTGGAAATTTCCAACTCTCTCACTGGAGATGGGATTGTTTTTTGCGAATTAAAAGTTGATGATCTCATGTTTCATATTCGGAAAGTGTTGATCAGTAATTATGAAGGTGAATAAACTTGGAGATTTGCATATAATTATGTGTTGAAAATCTCTTTGAGCATCCCTTGGATATGTTGATGCCACCTTGAGCCTATTTAGCATTAACCGAAGATCTCTTGTCCATTTCCTGAGAACTCCATTGCGACTTTATTCAGTCAAATCGACACCGCAGCATCTCATGTGCATGACCAACTCCATCATTATCAGCTGCTGCTCATGAGACTCTTCGGATGGACAATCTTTTGCTTCCGTCTCCTCGCATTTGCCACTGTGTCTGCCTCTGACCAAAAGAATAAAACAACACACCATCCGAAGCATCTCTCCATCATAGCGCAACACCCACGAAGGGACTGCTGAACACCTCAGCTATGCAGAAAAAAAGACCACGGATTTGCTGCACAGCACTTGGCGCGATAGTTTTTTTTTAATCATCACTGTGAAATTTTTACAGGTAGCCAGTCAAAGGAACAAAGTGTCTCATGTTCAGATGCATCAATTTAATCCCGATCGGTCGTCCGGTTTTATTGCCCCAGCACACGGGTCTTTGGCGCTTTTTTTTGTCCACCAGGGGGTATTGTGTGTAAAACAATTTTCTCATCGGTGGTGTTTTATTTGAAATTTATCACCATAGTGAAGTACCGCAATCGCTTTGATTGGATTTTGATGACATCAAATCTCTCAATTGCTCTTCTTTTTGTCGATGCCTCTTCCGCTTGTTCGCTCCAGTTGTTTATCCCCCCCCCCCGCTTTCGGCTCACACGTCCCCAAATGCAATATTTTACGATCCGTCAATCTCGGCTTCTTTCTCCTGCACAAATATGTGCATCCATGGTGCAGGGAATTGCGCACGGTGTGAGATAGACACCGTCACCATTTCCCAACCGCACACGTCAACCCCAAATTGCCCACCCCCCCCCCCCAACGCCAGTCACATTTCACTATTGTTCACTAATCGAGAGTGAGTGGTGTGTGTATTATTCACACCGCGATTGGGGTAAATTGCACAGTCAATTTGGTGTATTCAATACGAGCAATTAGACTTGCTTTGCAACTCACTCACAATCACTATTCAACGGATGTTGTGCGCCATCAAGCACCTTTTTTTGTCCACCAAACCACCATCAGAAGGTGTCAAGGATATGGAAAATTTAATCAAATCAATCAATTTGAGGGGGATCAATTGCTGATAAAGAAACGTCTATTCTATCATTCAATTTGAAACAGATAACAGTTTTCTGCCAGGCAATAAAATGGGATAAAAACACGTTAATATAATAAATCTTTATAGCCATTTTAATGGTAGTTTCATCGATAATATTTGCAAATTATTGGCATGTTGGCAGAGTCAAGGGGATTTTAATGAGTCTCTGAACAAGAATCCCCATTTGAAATCTCCAAAAGCGACAAGTGTGTCCAACATTGTGCATTTCCTGGGAATATTTCATCTCCGAATGGGGCGATCGATGGGAATCTTACACTTAAACCCACTCACCAATTGTATTAGTGATAAAATCTTAATTTGTCACCGATTTCTTAAGCAAGAAACTTTTCTCTATTCATCACTCTCTCCATGTCCCCCTTCATGCACTCTTCCCGCCTCATGTCTCGGGGAGCTTATCTCATGGAAATAAATATAGTTGGGCCACGGCAGACTCTCCTCGTCACTCACATAATTCGCCATAGCGGGTGAGAAAATGCCACCATGTGTGGGGGGTTTTGGGGGTGTGAGGTGTGAGTGAAAGCCTCGACTTTTTCTCTTTCCCAAATATAGCATGTCTCAATGGAATTGCCAAAACTCTAGCAATTTTTCAATCTGTCTCACTAGCAAAGACGAATCGTTTCCTTTCACGACATCCTCCCACTATATACAACGGTTGTGCTTTTCTTTTTTTCCTCACTGTTTTGGCGGTGAAAACATAACATCTTTTTCCTTTACTATGCTTGTATCCATCGTCAAAATACACCTTCAATGTGAGTACACAAGAATAGTTTCGAAAAAGAATAGACTTGACTCTCTTTTTTGTTATTTTGCAGTTGCTTTTACGCGAAAAGGGAATAAAGAAATTTGAAAATTTTTAAATAGCTTTTAAAGATGAAATAAAAGAAATAAGAAAATAGGGGAGAGCGGGGATACTCAGAAACCATTTTTTAACATTTATATTCAATTTTATTTTTTAATCTTTAATTTCATTGGTATTTCAGACATTTTAAATAAAACAAAATTAAAAACATCGAATTGTTCTAACTAAAACTATCGATTCTCACCTTACAATAATTCCTAATCCAATATTCACTAAGACGACAATAAGTATTCTAGGAGTGTGTTAAACTTTGATTAAGACATTTGGGTTAATAGACAAGTTGCCTTAAGTTTATTTATCCTATCTGTTTCTCGACTCTTGATAAATATGTATATAAATTTGAAGTAAAATTCGTTAAAAGCATACGGCAACATGCACAAACTGAAACGAGTTCTGGGTGAAGAATAACTCACTGTTTTCCTGGACTATGAAACTTTTAGCGAAATTTTGTTAACTTCCTCACCCAAACATTGACCGACAGATAAAGCTAAAGAAGTCAAAGACCATTCTACACATTTGTAATGTGACTCGTGTGCAGAAAGAAATGGTATAAAACGAAAAGAATCCTCAGCCAAGAGTGAAATTGTAGAGTTTGCACATTAATTCTTTCCGATTTGTTCAACTTTTGCTCGGCAAAAGGAGCAAAAGGAGGGCAAAACGGATGAGAAAGTGCAGCGCACAAAAAAATAGTTGAAAAGATATACACAAGTTTCAGATTGCTAACAAGTTGAATGTATCCGTGGCATTGCTGTGTAAATAAGTATTTGATTTCGCGGTGATTTGAGGTGGACACCTGCAGAAGATTGCGCACAAGACAAGTTGGTGATCGTCTCTTTGCGTAATAGTTTTCCAATGATCGAACCTGAAGAATGATGAGTTTGTGTCATAAAAGTCAGTCTATTGAACACAACACGGTGCCAGACACAAAGAGGGGATTCGCCCAGTAATTGAATTTCTTTCTCAGAACTCTGCCATAAGCATTGTGGCGGGAAAAGTGTTGAGCATTGAGAAATCTTCCCGACAATTTGTGTGTGAAGCCATTGGGAAGAGGGGAGGTGGAAAAAAATTGACATCGACAATTAATTATTTTCTGCCTCCTTCCCATCAAAGTTGAGAAATTTCGCTCGCAGGGCATCTCATATAGGATTCAATGAACCTAAATTGTGTCTCGAGGCGCGATGGTGTGAGGCAGAGACAAGAGAGAGAGAGAGAGAAAATAAATAGATGAAAGAATTTCTGGGCGGATTTGCCCTGCACCACAATCGACGGCAATGAAGGCGCACAACAAATGGTGGAGCCTCCCCTGTCGAAAAAAAAAGTATCGTTTCTATAACCTACGCGTCTCCGTCGGGGTCAAGTCAGGTCATGTGCACAGACATTCATCTCAGAGAGGCAGAAAGCACCCAAACCAACCCCCCTAAAAGCACACAGAAAAGCTCACCGCAGTCACAGCAGGTAGTCTCGATGGATGGAATTGTGAGGGCTTTTCGAGTGGCAGCCAAACAGTTCGCAATCTCATTCCACCCACGTCTCCCCAAATTCATACGCCTGCCACAAATCGAGGAGACACTCATCCTTTGGAGTGGCACGACCCCGCAGCCAATTCCCTCCGCATCGTCCAGCACAATCAATCCATCAGAGTTGATGAAGAATTTCTCTTGGTGGCCGTTCTGGCTCCCAAAAGGCCATAGAAAACACATCCAAATAACCCCAAAGATCAACTGATAATTTCACTCCGAGAGGCATTTTGCAAATGTCGCAAATATGCAAAAGAAGCCAATAATATTGAAAGCTTTTAGGCTAATAAGGGAAGTATAAAAATTAATTTATTCAAATGGTGAGACTCTAGTCACGATTGCGAATTCGTTATGAAAATGCATTAAAGATGGACGTGTGAGAAGAATTTGTTATTTCTTTTTAGTGATTTGCAGAGATTGATGACATTGCTCTTAATTTTATATTTTTCAGGTAGTTTATTACTACCAAGATTATTTTTACGAAATGCGCTAGCAAATAGCAAAGATATCAACACATGAGGGATGAATTCGGAGGGCGGAGACAAGAATTTATGAGCAAATTTTTATTGCACTTTTTAAAGAGGTCTTAAAAATCAACTTATTGTAGCTAATTTAATAGATTCTCCATTTTTTGATAATGGACTTATTTAAATTTAATACTCCAACTACGCATGCTTTTCATATGCGAAAAATGCTAATTTTATAGGATTTTTATCTCTGACTTTAGGTATTTTCAGTTATTCAAGCGTGATTAGTTTCGTTTTTAGTACGTGCATATCTTAATTTTTAGTACAACTTTGTCCTAAAATGTTTAAGAAAACAAAGAGAAATATTCGGTAAGTCCCCAACTGTGTTAGGCATTGGTCTTGTATGAGAAATGGTGAGATGGGACACCACAAAATCTCCGGCAGCTGGAGCGAAATGTTTCCACAAATCTGTAGGATGGGGACAACAGAATTGATGTGTACACAGAGGAGTTCCAAAAGGTCGTCGTCTGTGCAGATATTCGATGGAGTGCGACGGGAGGTCGAAGGGATGGGCACCATGGGCACACAGAGAAAATCTCTAACACACTCACACACATTTGATGCAAGTGGAAGAAAAGCCGAGAGAAAATCCATCCGACCACGACGCAACAAAGCGTAAGCTTTCTCTCTCGACTTTGAGAAAAGCACACAAATTCCCAGAGCCCGGCTGGGTGGCGCAGGAGGGATTCTGCGAAGAGAGAGAAAAACGATGGTGAGCTCTGTGTCCTCTGTGGCATGTTCAGTTTATGTGGGACTCACATGGAGGCATCTATCCTCCATCTCACTCCTGTGTATCCTGATGCACAGAAATGCTAATGTGCAAGATATGTTAATTACAAAAGAGATGTACTAAAATACACATTAGATGTGATATAGTCAGGTATGGAACATTTGTATCCTATGGCATGAAATAAACAATTATCTATCTATCTATCTATCTATCTATCTATCTATCTAGTTTAGTTTCGCTTCCGATATTTCATTGCGATCTCTTAGTGAACTTTGTGGTTCTCAAAGGGTTAAGTAACTTTCTTGAGATGCTGCGTGTCTCTGGCTCTTTCATTTCATATATTGTGATTGTGCCAAGAAGATTGTTCAAAGTCTTGAAGAGAGTTAGAGAGAAAGAGAGGAAGAGAAAGATTGTATGAGAGAGAGAGAGTTTTTCTTTAAAGAGACTCAAAGGAGTACGCGCAAGAGACTCAGCACTTTAGTTTCATTTTGAGTGAGATACCGAGAGTGTTTGACTCCTTGCTCAATGTGATTTTTTCTTCTTCTTGAAAATTGCTATCGTTGTGCTTTTCATAGTGAGATAGTTTATCATTCAGATGGAAGCACAAAGGATACTAAAAGGATAATCAGTGTCTTGGGTTTTGAAGGGATTTTAAACTGAGAAAGTTGAAAGAAATTTAAAGAGAAGAGAAAAAAGTGTTAAAGTGAGGGGAAAAATGTGATTGTTTATAGAAGGAAGGAAATTCTCGAAGTGATTTTCCTTCTGTTTTTTCCATCCCAAGTTGCTGCTGCTTTTCCAAACACACACACACACACAAGTCGAAAAAAAAGAGTGAGAAGAATCCCATCGATGAACAGAAGAAAACCTTCGACTGTGGCGTATGCGAAAGCAAACTGATAAAGCCTGGGCGAGAGATGATGGGTTGTTGTTATGCTCATACATGAGGTGGTTAGAAGAGAGGATAAGAAGAAGAAAATGATATAACGAGAAATCATAAAGAATTTCTTATACCTCTTCTTTTCAATCCGGTCTCTAAATGCGGAAAAGTTGTGGGCAACTTTATTGAATTTAAACACTCGATGTGTGTGCAATTGCATCAAAGTTGAGATTTATTTTTCTTTTATCTTGAGCCGTGCAATGTGTGGTGTTTCATTTTCTGAAAGAGAGATAGTAGGATAGAGACATACAAGAGATATTTAATTGTATCGTGAATTGTGTGGCAATTGTGTGTGGTGTGTTAGAAAATTGAGGAACGAGTTGACGATATAAAAAAAAACGCCACAATTATTAAGAGACTGAAAGACATTGATTAGAGAAAGAAGAAAAAAAATAAGTCATCCAAAATGGCCAATAGAAGTGAGAATTGCAATTACTACAACGAAGGTCACCCCTTTTTTCCTCTATTATACCTTATTACACTTTCTTAACAATTTTAACCAGTCTGACAATTTCACTCCTATCATGCACCTTTTTCTTATGTGTCTCACACTCCCTGCCACATAATATAATTTAATCGATGTGCATATATGTGAAAGATATAAAATTCTCAAGTGCTTTATCATCCTTCATCTCATGCCTTAAATGCTTTGACATTTTTAATTGAGTGGTGGTGGGGTTGGCTAAAGGAAGGAGTGAGGAAGGGTGAAGCGTGCAATTTGGCTTGATGTCGCACATGAAGAGCTTAAAGGTGTAATGTATCATGATTGGGCGAAAAGGGAACAATTAAAAATAATCTCTGAGTCTTGTGTGTGGGGCACCTCTTTTGCTCTTCATGTTTTTTTTTTCTGTATAGGTGTCAAGAGATAACAATTCTTTAAATTTAAAAATGGGAATTTCTTACACGTTCATTGACGGGATAGCAAATCCTTAGTGAATTTCCTAACATATCCAGATTTTCTCTATGAATGCTCACCTTGTGAAAAATTGTTCTAATTTTATGCAATAAATCGCGGTATTGGATGATCTATAGGTGGATTATGTTTCATTTAAACATAGAATACAAAATATTACTTATTTTGTACCTCTCATCTCCTAATTATTGTAAAATCAGCAATTTGATCGAAGTTGTGGTACCTACAGTGCTGGCCAAAAGGGGTTACTTGATCCTAATGAATTTTACGTGTAATCACAAGGACCAATAATTTTTAATGAGGCTCGGCAAAATTTTGAAAAAAAACACTTTACTTTGTGGAATCACTTCCACCACTTGATTGGAACAATGAAAATTCGCCGAAGACTGAGGGGCGTATTTGCTCCCAGTGACTGCCGGAGACACCCAAACTCACTCTATAGCCCTTCGCGCGTGGGCACTGCTTTAGCTACTCTACGCTACTGAACTTGTCAACTCATTCGTGGAACGTTCGAACTACCTCTAAGTGACTATTGTCCCCTGTCCAGGCCTATTTTTCATAATATTTGGAATACCCACACTGTAACAGGATACGAGTCAATATATTAAGTGTCAGTTGTTGGCGCAATTACCCTAATGTTTTTATAACAATTAAATCTATTTTGTGATTTTTTTGTAGCCTTTTCTGTGATATGTCTGTCGACATGTTAAAATAGTTTTAAACACAAACTTTCAATATAATCTCAAATGGGACAGATCGTACAGATACAATAGGATGTGAAATCACATCCTCGAGGCAACTTACGATAAAAAAGTTATAATATGTTTAGACAAAATTGATTTCTGATATTTTTGCGCCGGCAGTGTGTTTATTTGTATTTTTTTATTCTTGAGACTTCTCTTAGATAACACTGTTTCTTTGCTTCACATATTGAATGTATTGAATGCTGCTTTTTTTGTCTTGCCTTCACCAAACTCACTATAACCACTCAACCCCATCGCAAAGTCTCCTCAAACGGAAGACGTCATACTAATCGATTAATATTTACTCTGGTAACATTTCATTTTAGTCTTGTTTATGATAAAAAAAAAATACATTCAAAACTCTAACTGTTTGTGGGCTTCCTGGTAGAATGTTGGATAGAAATAAAAGTAAAAAAAGAAAACTTTGTGTGTGCTTTTTTATTGCATATTGCTGGAATTTCGTTTGGAAATGGTAGAGAGATAGTAGTGAAACGCAAAAAAAATAGTATAATCGATGTATTGAGAAGAGAGATAAAATATGTGAAGACATAATGTTGAATCTTTCCATTTTGGATACAGCGCAGCGCGCACATTCCTTGAAAAAAAAACTTCTCAATACAACTTGTTGATTTTTTGTCCTAACAATAAGCGCGTCACAGGAAAGATTTATATACATGTAGCAAAAATCCTCTAAAAAGAGTTTGTTTTTTCTATTTGTCTATTTTCATTTCAACAAAAAATCAACTTGTTTGCGCTCATCAACAATGCAACCAAATAGATTTGAATTTCGGTTCGAATCGCTTCCTGTTTAATTCTCAATTTGCACTACCATCACAATTTCGAGGAGAGAGACATCAATTGTACTTGACAGCAACAATGGAGACGGATGATGTGGAGTCGTCCAGCAGTAGTACAATGTCAAGTCTCAATAGTCTCTTCTCGTTCACGAGTCCGGCGGTGAAGAAGCTGCTCGGCTGGAAGCAGGGTGATGAGGAGGAGAAGTGGGCCGAGAAGGCTGTTGATAGTTTAGTGAAGAAGCTGAAGAAGCGCAAGGGTGCCATTGAGGAGCTGGAGAGGGCTCTATCATGTCCAGGACAGCCATCAAAGTGTGTCACAATTCCACGATCACTGGATGGACGACTGCAAGTGAGTGATCAATTTTTTGCTTTATTGATTTTTTATTGTTATGATCTTTGAGGGTGATTTTTTTTACCGACTATAATCATTCCGCCGATGTGTTGTCAACGTGATTCATTGATTGTTGTTGGTCTTGTGATGATCTTTCCGCGGAAGTTTACGTTTTTCGCAGAATCTAAAGTTAATTTGATTTTTGATATCTTCGATGAGTCGAATTTATTTAGTGAATCATTAGTTATTGAGTAAGAGGTGAATTTTATCAGTTCGATATATTTACCTCAATGATCTATGATCTTAAATTGATGATCATTAACAGCTTTAACCCCCATTAGTTCTAACTCAGAGATAATTTTTCTCTTGATTCCGGAGATATTTCTCTTTGAAAGATAAGAATACTGATAAGAAATTATGTTTTGGAGGCAAAATACTCTGATTTGCGAAAACGAACTTATTTTGCAAAGGTTTTGTAACTTGTTTTAATTGACCAATTTCTTGACCTTTTCATAATTTATTCTTTTTTTTTATTATCTATCAAATCAAAATTATTATTGCGATAGATGTCAAACAAAAGCGAGAGATAATTAAGTTTATAGTTGTGATTTTTTGTTATTCTTTTTGTTTTTCTCTGTTAATTATCATCAATAACAAGGCATATAAAACGTTATCAAACACGCGAGAGCAGTAAATTAATCTTTCGTGTAATCTCAATAATTGAAAGAGACAGGAAGAGAGTGTTTAAAATACTTGTCATGATCATCTTATTTACTAAACAATCTCATTGAATCAATGGAAGATGCTTTTGATTTGGCTTAATTGTTGATTAAGTTTAGTCAATTTGGCAAAAGTTTATGTTGAATTGAATGATTTAAATGTTTTACATTTGTTAAATCAATTAAAGATTTGTTGCATAAACTGAGTATCACAATCAGATATGTCTTTGATCATGAGAACATAAAAATTGTGGTTGAATCAACAAATGTTTTGTTAATTTCAACAGAATGCATAACCAATTCTGCAAAAGCAACAAAAGTTTTGTCAACTTATCGAAGGTTTTGTTGAACATCAATAAATTGTTGAAATTTTCCAACCAAAGTTTGGTTGAATTTACAAAACTATCTACAAATCTGTTGATTTAACTGACTTAATGGCTTATTTTTGCAGGTGTCACATCGTAAAGGACTCCCCCATGTTATCTACTGTCGTGTATGGCGATGGCCAGATCTTCAGAGTCACCATGAGCTGAAGCCACTGGAGACATGTCAATATCCGTTCAGTGCAAAACAGAAGGAAGTGTGTATAAATCCGTATCACTACAAGAGGGTGGAGAGTCCGGTGTTGCCGCCCGTACTTGTGCCGAGACACTCGGAATTCGCCCCCGGACACTCAATGTTGCCATTTCAGTCGATGGCTGAGCCTACGATGCCACACAATGTGAGCTACTCCAATACGGGTTTCACATCTCACATGAGCCCCAACAGTCCGTTGTCGTCGGTGTCGAGTCCGGGTTCGGTCAATTCAAATCCCACCAGTCCGTATGGATCTCTGCCGGAGACACCGCCGCCGGCGTATAGTCCGCCTGAGGATGCCAATAGCAATAATCCGACAGATGCCGCTATGGATATTCAGATGGGTGAGGTGGCACCGGTGCGCTATCAGGAGCCACCATTTTGGGCAAGTATCGCCTATTATGAGCTGAATTGTCGGGTTGGTGAGGTGTTCCACTGCCTGGCGCCCACCAATCAGACATCTCACTCCATCATTGTTGACGGCTTCACAAATCCGGCGAATAATTCGCAACGCTTCTGCTTGGGGCAGCTGAGCAATGTGAATCGCAATAGTACAATTGAGAATACACGACGTCACATTGGCAAGGGGGTGCATCTGTGCTATGTGGGTGGTGAGGTGTATGCCGAATGTCTGTCGGATTCGGCGATATTTGTACAAAGTCGCAATTGTAACCACCATCATGGCTTTCATCCCAGCACAGTGTGCAAAATCCCACCCGGATGTTCGCTCAAGATCTTCAATAATCAGGAATTTGCTCAGCTTCTATCACAATCTGTCAATCATGGCTTCGAGGCGGTGTATGAATTGACGAAGATGTGCACGATCAGGATGAGTTTCGTGAAGGGATGGGGGGCGGAGTATCATCGTCAGGATGTCACGTCAACGCCATGTTGGATTGAGATTCACCTGCATGGACCACTGCAGTGGCTCGATAAGGTTCTCACGCAAATGGGCTCACCACACAATGCCATAAGTTCGGTGTCTTAAACCTCTAAGTCCTAATAGGAGAAAAGCACGCCCGACAGATTAAGTGGAAAGAAGAAGAAAAAAATACAAACTTTATATTGAGCTCTTTTATCTTTTATTTTATAGAATTTTTGAAAATATTTCTTTAGTTTTCTCTATAGAACTTTATTATCTTTTATTATTATGGGGACTTGACTGGTTTAGCAAGTTGGTTTATTGTATTTTTTATGTTTGTTAAGGTGGTAGGGCGTGGTCTCCTGAGTAAGTTCCGCCCACAATTTGTTGTTGATCACGTTAATTTTGTGTTGAAAACTTAAATTGAAATTTACCTAAAAACTTGTTTCTACTTTTGTTAGTTGTTTTTTTTTTAGTAGGAGGGGCTTGTGAGCCCTACAGTAACACAAAGCCACGCCCACTAGTAGACAATTTTTAATAAAGTCAAAAATTCTAGGATGCCCCGCCCACATTGATAGCCCCACCCGCTCGATTCCGCGATTTCCTTAATTCAAAGATAATCCAATTAGTTTTTGGAAAATAGTGGGCAAAGTTAAAATGGGCGTATATCTACTTTGAATGCGATTTATTTCCTGGTGGGCGTGACATAATGTCCTTACAAGTTCTGGCCAGTGAAGAAACTTTACAGAAGGAGAATACATTTTCCAGTAAACCTAAAATTGATTTTCTGACTTGAAATGGGCGTGATCGACAAATTGTGGGCGGGACTTAATCAAAAGTTCACCCTGACTTGCAAAGTTTAAAAATAACTATAAATTGAACTGCTAAACTAGAGGAGAGCCTGATTTTTGTCTTCGGCCACCCTTCAAATTGATTATTTTGCGTTATTTGATGAAAATTTTATGAATTTTTTATTATTATCATTTCTATTATTCGATTTAGCTGTTAAGGAGTTATAATGTCTTAAATGGAGAAGTAAGAAGAAACGTGAAATTACTTGATTTAAGTTTATGGTAAAATTTACAATATTTTTTTTAGTTGATAACTAACTTCGGAATATTTAAAAATAACATTAGTGCAACTACAAATGGTAGAGTTTATGCAAGATAGAGAGTGAAGCGAGAAAGAGAGGTTATTGTAAAAAAAAATACAAAAAAATTGGTTTCGATGGTGTGAAAGGGAAAATTGAACAATTTTTGAAAAGTTCTCAGTAAAGGAGATATCTTTGAAGATTCTAGAGTTTTTTTCTCGGTAATCTTATGCCTCATGTTTTTCACATTTGTGAATAAATGTGAGGATTTATTTTCTCATTTATTAACGTTCTAATTGATAACATCTCTAAGAAAAAAAAATACTATAAACTAATTGTAATGAAAGTAGTATCTTGTTTAATAATGAATTAATCATTATAGTGGAATATGATTGATGAAAATATACTCTCAACCCCTTCATCTTCCCTCATTACTTCTGTTCCATGGTGAATGATGGAGAAAAACTATTTAAGTTTGGAATTAAATGTTTGGGCAGTGAAGGTGAAAATAAAATTGGTTAGTTAATTTGATCAGCATAAAATAATATTAAACAAGTGAAGAGTTTATTTTAAGAATTTGGGCGAAATGAGAGTTCTTTGAAAAGATCAAAATTTTTCACCCATTTTTTTTATGTTTTTGCTGATCAAATTTCAATCGCTGCCCAAAGAAAGTCACAGCCTTTAAGTTTAATGAAAGCAAAAATAATGTAACATTAAATATTAAAAAGAGAAAAACAAATTTTTGCTGCATTTGTGAATTGAAAATGCTTCAATGTGAATTAATAGTGACTTCATGCTTTTTGTTTCTTTGATTGTGCATAATTTTTGCTTAATAATTGTGCAATTTTTCTCTCTGCCTTTGTAAAAGAGAATAACAAAATAAAAAAGTGAGAGTAATCTGTTAATGATTGATAGTGAGATCTTTATTGATCTTACAATTTGGTGTGTCTTATATTATAAAAAAGAATTACTTGATAAGGCCTTTGACAAAGTGACCGATTAAGAATATTAATATACCTAAAAAAAGAAAACATTTACGATAAAAAAAAAGAGAATTGCAAAAATTACGCTGCCTGGATTTTAGATATTCCAGTGCCTTTCAATGATTTTTCTTAAAGTTTTTGCCGTTTAAAAGAAATATAAAAAAAAAGTATTTACAAAACATTTTTGGAAACGAATTGCCATTTTGAAAAAGAAATTTGAATAGAGAAAATTTTGTCAGTAAGGATTGTTTAAGAAATAGTAAAGCTTTTTGCGTATAAGAAGATAAAAGTTTTGAGAAAAAGTAAAAAGAAAGTTTCTTAGCTATGAATTTTTGTGCAATTGTAATGTTACTTACCATTTTGAAATCTGGAAAGAAAAAGGAATTAGTGTTAATTGCAATATTGACAAGATAAATTTTTCAAGTGCTATTAATAGTCTCATTGTGCTTTGATAAAATGATGAAAAAAATACAAGAATTTTAGAGGATATTTTGAGGAATATTGGAAAAGGTTTTTATTTTCTCTATTTTGTCAAGAGTTATTTCTCATATTATTATTTTGATAAGAAGTATATTTACACGGAAATTCATTTTTTTAAAGTGCCTGTGATTGTGATTTATTATTTCTTTCTCTATTGGCTATTTTTTTTGTAATTAGAAAGTAAAGAAAATATTGAGATGTAATTGAATGTTTTCTTATACAAAATAACGACAATGTTGACAAAAATTGAAAGAATATTCTTTGAAAGTGAGAAAAAAGAAATTTGAAAATATTAGAAGAAAATTAATACAAAATTAGCCGTGAAAAAAACTGCCTAAAGATGAAACAACATTTTTGCCTTTATTATACTTAAATGAAGTGGAAGAGATACAAAACGACCTAAATTGACATTATTGTTTTGAGCGACCGACACATTTTACTGAATATTATAGTGGGAAAAAAATACAATGAAAAGACACTACAAATTAAAAAAAAATGAAACAAGAGATAATAAAATGAACAAGATTATGATGACTATCGCTGTAAATTGTGCTTCATTGAAAGTAAAAAAAAAAAATACAAAAATCTACAAGATCTTTTCTTTTTGGTATCGTAAATTTGTCTCGATAAAATGATATCTTGAAAAGTATAAAAAATGTTTCAAAATGAATACAATAATAAAAAAAATATAAAATACAATAGAAGTAAATAAAAAAACAGAATATTTTAAATGTGAAGTGTTGTAAAAGTGAAAATGAGAAGTATATAAAACATTTTAGATGATACCAAACATTAAATAAAATTTTGAAGGAAGAAAGAAGTCAGAGAGAGATGAAAAAATGCGGTAAAGTTTATAGTTTTCTGAGATACTTTATATGGCCATATTGTGAAATTGTTCAACGGACGAAATTGTAATGATTAAATGTATTGTATAATGATAGGGAAGAAGAAAAGATTATAAAAAAATTGTCGTTTAATTTGAAACATAAATAAAGAAAAAACCTTCTATTTGTGAGAATATGAAATAAAGTACACCTATATTGTAGAAAAAACACTGTGCGTTGAGATTATGTGTTGTTGAGAGAGAGAAAAACTTCCTCATTGTGCCAGCCCATTAATCCGAGTGTTGGCTCGATATTTGGGTGAGGTGTTAAAAAGTGGTGTAGGTAATCGCTAACCGCCTTCCCTGGAAACACACAAATCCATGCCTCAATGAGTAAAATCACGCTGATCGTGTGCAGAAAGATTGCACAACTTTTCGCTGGAGGAAAAAGAGATAAATTGACGGGGTAAACTTAGTTGATAAATAGGCGTATTTTCCTTTTGATTTATTGGATTATTGCACTTAATGCTTGGCTTAATTTGAAGACTCCAAATTAGAGTGAAATTGGGAAAATTTACTTTTTCAAAATTTTGGACTAAAGAAAATAAGACAACAAAATCCCGCAAGAGCTCTCGTAATGAGTGTTTCGCACTCAACAATATCCCTAAAAAAAAACTCCAAAATTCTTATAAAAAGCGCTTCGCGCTCAACAATAATCCCTAAAAATCCCCCAGAACTTTCGTATAGAGCGCGTTGCGTTCTACAATATTTCTAAAAAGAATCCCAAAACTCTTATTATGAGCGCTTCGCGCTCAACAATATCTCTAAAAATCTCCTAAAACTCTTAGATTTAGCGCTTGGCTCTCAACAATATATCCAAAGATCCCCAAAACTCTTATAATGAGCGCTTCGCACTCAACAATATATCCTTAAAAATACCTAAAAGCTCTCATAATGAGCGCTTGGTGCTCAACAATATCCTTAAAAACCCCTTTAAACTCTCATAATGAGCGCTTGGTGCTCAACAATATCCCTAAAAATCCTAAAAAAAAACTCGTAATGAGCGCATCGCGCTCAATAATATCTCTAAAAATTCTTAAAAACTCTCATAATGAGCGCTTCGCGTTCAACAAAATCTT
>CAKKOB020000466.1:0-50622 GCA_918844115.2 Phlebotomus perniciosus | reverse complement strand
GCTCTGCTCCTGTGCATATTGCCTTGAAGAAAAGTTATTTTAGATGTCTTCCTGCATTGGTTCATCATTTTTAGTTTCATCCAAAGTTATACGTTCCTTGAATCTTACTGTGGCATAAGCGACTCCGCACAGGAGTTTATTCTGCTTTTCCACAATGATCTTTTTTTCCTCTTGGCTCATATACACGTGAAGGATGGTTGAGCCATCCTCATGATCCTTCGAGCCTCTGATGATCCATTTTTCAGTCTTCATCCCGTTGTTCAGCGAAGCTACGACCTTAAGCAGTTTGTTAAGCTCGAGCTTAGGCTCCGGGACAAAGATAGTTGAGAAGACTCGAGTCTGTAGTGAAGTATAATCCACCATACACAGCTCATGTCCCAGTAATGAGAAAATGTTCCTATGAGATTTCTTGAGCCAGTCGAATGTGTCAGAATTGCCACAAACCACGCAGAAACCATCCCACGTCAGGTAGTTACCTGTAATTATTGGAAGCAATTCCCTATTTTCATTGAGGCACATGTCCACAACCACTGTCTGTAATTGTTCTGCCAGAAGGGATGCTTCTTCCTTAGTGATGGGGGTGCCAGCCGCTTCTTTTCTTACGAAAAGTTTCAGGGCATTTTCGGCAACATCCCGGTAGGATGCCACCCCTCTAATCTTTTTACTAGGCCTATCGGGTCCGATACTGTTGTCAGAGCGATCAGCCCGGCCTCTTTTAGTGTTCCCTGAATTTTTGTTTGGCTTTTTACCAGCGATTCCGCTGGTGAGTGCCGCCCCAGTGGTGCTCTTAGAATTTTCGGAGCACCTCAATTTGTCTGAGTGTATTTTTAATTTTTTGCGTAAATCCTGCAGTTCAGAGACAGAGTTTGCCGAGTCTGCTTTTTTTGCATCAGAAGCCGGAATAGCGGGATATTTCTTATTCTCTCGCATCCATTCTTTTCGCCTCTGATGCCAGCTCTTCTCTATCTCTCTCCACTGCTTTTTTTCACTTTGAGTCATCAGTTTGAATTGTTTTTCCGGCTTTGGTCTCTCCTCCAAGAATTTCTTCGGCTTTTCCATGACAGTGGGTGTAGGTTTTTCGGTGTGATCCGAATTATCATCATCCACCACCGTTTTCTCACTGCATGAGCCGAAGGAGTCTTGGGACAAGCCCTCAAGTCCGTCTAAACTTTCCTCTACGAGCGATATGACATCATTCGATCCTTCCATCGTCCCTAAAAGAGACACGCGATATCGAGAAAATTACTTTAGCACAGTAAATAAATTTATGGCGAAAGTAAAAGAATATTAGGAAAATTTCATTTCACCAGATCCAACGGAATCCATAATGTGAGAGAGAGCAATGAGAGAGCGTCTCTTCACCAATAACTCTCGCTGGCCTTTTCGGTAATTTTCCTTTGAAATTGGCGTTTTCCCTCCACCTATGGCACTGAAACACTCGGAAAAACACAGATTTTCACAGGTGTTTGATGATTAGCCACAAGAGCAGAAAAACACTGTTAAAATCTCGAAAAAAAAACTGATCGCCTCGAGGAGCGCGTGTTGTCCCGTCGAGATGACAAACCAGACTCTTAAAACTCTTTAAACCGGCTTTAAATGCAGATTAATGCAACTAATCTACATTAAAACGCTTTAAACCGGCTTAAAATGCAGTCAAAACACGATTAAACGCCTTTTAACGCTTTTACATAAGATTTATTTTGTATCTGCGTTTTAACCAGCTTTAAAATACAATTTAACGCAATTAAACCACGTTAAAATGCTTTTTAACGGTTTAGACAGCGTTTTAAACACAACTAAACGCGATGAAATGTGTTAAAACAAATGACAAATGTCACTGACAAATGTTTTCTAATTCAAATTTCAAATCAACTGTTTTTCGTCCTTAACGAATTTAAATTCACATTGACATTCCCTGTCAAGATTCAAACTCAAATCCAACTGATTTTCTGTTGCATCTACCAATAAGAGAGTTGTGAATATCAACTGCTTTGCCTCTTTTTCTCAACATTCTAACCGGTGTGTATGTTGGGTACTCTCTCTCTTGGCCACGCTGGACAGAGAGAGAGAGAGAGAGAGAGAGTTCGATTGAGAGCCCGCGGGAATGATTTGAGAATGCCGAGGTCCACGGCATTGCAGAAAACATGAATCATTGGGGTGTTTAGAGAGCAGAGAAGGAGGTGTTTTGCTGAAGAAGTGGAAGACCGTCGAAGAGGCCAATCGATGGGGGCTTCTTCAATTTGTTTTTATGCTCACACGCCAAGAAGTCACTGACATCGAAATTGAGAACATCGCCGCACACATTTGTGCGATGGTTGAAGAACAAGAATGGGAAATTATGAATATATAGATATATATGTAGTAGAGAGAGAAAGAGAGAATTTTTTCCCTCTCTTCCACTGCTTTATCCATTCTGTCTTTCGTACTTCTCTTGTAGCCTTTCTTCTTTGTTGCAAAAAAGAAACATGTGTATTAGTTCATAAAGTTAAGTGGCTTTCTGAGGTCATTGGAACGTGTTTGGCTAAAATGGATCTCTTTTTCCAACTTTTAGCTGTGATTCTACTCAAGATTCACAGATTGTGTGATTGGAGGGAAATCAAAGATGATCCAATTTATTAGAAGCTTTCCGGAGGGGATACTGGATGGCTCAAGATGTTGAAAAATGATGCCGTTTGAAATTAAATAATTAATCCGGGCAGCCGGACAGACGGCCGACCGGACGTAATTAGGTCATAACTGATCAGTCGTACTTACTGAAATGATCAGTCGTATTAACTGAAATAATCCGTTGTATCTATTATATTTATTTGAAGCTTTTCTTGTTTATTAAAAATGTTTTTTTTATTATTCAATAAAAATTTTCATTCAATTGTTAAAAAAAAATTGACAAACTTGAGAGTCGAACCCGGTACTATCAGAAAATTGCTCAGAAACTTGTAGTCAACTTTTAAACCTGAAGCAATTTGCATACTTTCGGGCGCTCAAATAATTTTTCCAAGTCTTTCTTTATGATCTCAACTCCCATAAGTCGTAATGCCAAAGACTTATCCCGCGCTTTTTTTTTCTCTCACTCAAAATGGGAATCAATAATTCAGTTCAAATGGTGAGAATTGGTCCAAAAAGAGATACACACATTTGGATTTTCACTCTTGTCGTGGCACTTTTAGGGGCTGATCTTCTTTTTCACTCCCCCTCCCGTCCCGCGCGTTGCTTCCCTAATCTTTGATGCAAAGGGAGAAACACCTTTAAAGAGTTCCTCCTGAGTGAAATTTGATTTATATGTTCTTCTCTTCACCTTTTCGCTGAAAAAAAAATCCTCCCCCCCGACTCATAAGAATTGATCACAATTGATTTCGGGGTGAAAAGACGTAAAGCAGGAAAGGAAGACAAGAAAATTGTATTTGAATGTGAAAGAAAGTTGAGAAATGATATTAAGGTTCTTCTCGTTTTTTTTTCTTTACTTGTGCGATATTGAATATTTTGAGTGAATTTTATGGAATCTGCACGAGGAATTTCCAATGAAGTCACTCTGGATGAAATATTTGCTGTATTAATATCATGTTTCGTTTCCCTATTCACTGCACAAAAGTTCTCTAAGTCGAATTAGAATAGTTGGAAAATTCAATATATCGGATGGAAAGTTTGCTATTTGGAGTTTGGCATACAAAAAAATATTCACAGAGAATCTTCTTATAATACTTTTATTTCAAAAGTAAAATCCCAGCTTTTTCATGCTTTTCCTTCCCTCTGTTGAATATTGTGAGTTAAAAGTTTATTAAATTGTAATTTTGTGAAATAGAGAGAAAATGGAATTAAAATTAAATTTTGTTGCCTCTTTGAAGGTGAACATAATGTATGTTGCGGACTCCCTGGAGAAAAGTGCAACAGTTTCCAATGAATTATTCCAATGAAAAGTTTTTATATGTGGTTTTTATTTAATAATGTGTAGATTTTGTGGTGGAGCACACATGAATATCAATTTTTGCTATTGAGAGCTTGAAATTCGATGTTTAAAAAAAACTATTTCAATTATTTTCATAAATGATTTCGTTTATCGGTTTATTGGACTCTTTCCTATCTTGTTTTGTGTCAATAACAACCGTAAAAATTGTTTATATTGTGTCAATTTAAATATTTAATTATTTTAATTGTTTTTTTAGTGATAAGCAAATAGATTTTAACTTGTTTGTTTGATTTATTTGTTGGTTATTTATTCTTTTTTAATTGTGACTCTGAAAATGCAACTTTGTCATTATCTTTTGATAGACATTAGTAAGCAATTTTGAGATAGGATTGGGAAAGTTCTGGGTTCAAATCTCGTATGTAATATTTTTTTCAAGTATCATAATTTATTTTTACATCTTCAGAGGCATTTTTAGGGAATTTATTTGGACTTTTAAGCTTTTATTGTTTGTTAAAAATATTTTTTCTTCAATATTGTTTTATAAAAGAAAAATTGACGATCTGGAGAATCGAACCTGTAATTCTTAAAAAACCAATCAGCCAACTTATAATAAACACAAGTAAAAACTAACATTTTTTGCATAATTTTCGTCGCACAAGTAAACTTTTTCAAATGCTGGTTATGTTTTTTTTACAATCTTCCTTTATGAAAGATTTTACTAAACTTTTTAAATTTTTTCAAGCTGTTCTTGCTTGTTAAAAAATTATTTCTCAATATTCCTTTTAAAAAAATGATTTGACATCCTTGAGAATCGAACCTGGAACCCTTAGAACTCTCAAGGAGCCATCCCTTAGCAAAGACTCAAACCGATTTGCATAATTTCAGGCGCTCATGCAAATGTGAAAAAGCCAAGATTTCACTGTATTAAAAGATTTACACAGACAATACAAAAAGGAAAACAAGAGAGCGGGAAGAGAAAAAAAGGGACGACAATTGAGTAGTAGGACAAGTGGACAGATTTTCTCGATGGAGGAACATTTTCTTGTCTGTCCCATGAAATTATGTGATGGAATTTAAGGGAGTGGAAACTCAAACCACTCACTGATTCAATTATTTTTCCCCTTGTCACACTTTTTCCCTCCTTTTTCTTCCTTTCCTTTTCAAACTTTCATGTTGCACGCGGAAGTGTGTGTGAATATTTAAAGAATGTCTCACTGGGAGGGGGTGGTAGTGGGATGGGGTGGGTGGTAGTGGGATGGGGTGGGTGGTAAGGGGGCGAAGATGCTGAAGAGGAGGAAAAAAGGGTAGATTGGCGTGCGACATTCACTGGTGAAAATGGTACTCTATGGAATTATCTGATAAATTGCGTGTGGGAAAAGTTTGGGAATTGGGGAATTACAACAGCATTAAATGAGAGATATTCGTGCATATGTGCGTATTTTTTTCCACTCAGTCTCTGGGATTACAAGATGGAGAGAAGAAGAGAAAAATATTACTGCGACATTCCCATGCGAAAAGGGAGAGGGGGGGGGAAGCAGGAAAAAAAGAAGAGGAGAAAATTAATGGGTAAAAACCTTATTCTCTCCATGTAATGCGTTCTTGTGAATTTCTCAGTGGGGTGGCAAATTTCCAATGTGTATATGCGTTTATTAACCCTTTATGGACTATAGAAGGTTCTAAGAAGTTGTTTTTAATTTAGAAAAATGAAAAATTCTAATGTTTTAAAACATTTGGCGAAACATTCGATGGTTTATCGATGAAATTCGACGGAATTGTCATTTGTTTGACAGTTTAATTTGATTGACAGTTAGGTTATGTCGCATGTCATGTTTCAAATATATCGAATGCGGAGCTGAAACTTAAAAGTTAAACTTTCCAAAATAGTATTTGACAGATAAAAATCTAACAAATGATTTCTCTATTTTTTTTACCAAATATTCTTTTTTATTTTTTCATCTACTGTCAAAATTGACAGTTGCTGTCAAAATGGAACGGAACCCAAACTCATCGACTTGGACAGATGAAAATGCCCTAATCATTTAAGTGTTATTAGAAATTATTCCATTTCAAGATTTCAAAACACTTTAAAAAGAAAAATTAAATACATTTTTCTGTTAAACAATTAAGTTCCATAATCCCTTATAGGGTTAATTGTTTTGATGGCTGAATTAATTGATTTATTTTCTCTCCCTTTTTTGCACTATCTTTGCAGTTTCCACTGTATCTCTCGTGAGTTGGGAGAAACAGCTGTGCTGAGTCTTCAAGAACATTTGCAATAAGACAAGTCTGGAGGGAAAATTTCACACACATTTTCACAGCTTTCAATTATCTCTCTTCAATTCAGTGCAAACATTGCCATCCAAGTTTTGAATTTTGGCAAAAAAACATAAAAAAGGAAGCAAATTCTTGGTGATTTTTTTTTAAATTGAGAGACAGAAATTTTCTCAGTGCAAAAGAGAAAAAGATTGTGTTGACTGGCAAGTAAATTCTACATTGAAAGGAAACCGTTAAATTTGAGCAAGAGGGGATTGGATTAGAAAAAAGCAGTGAAGAGGCAAAATGGATGAAACCAATAAGAAAATGGAGGCTGCAGATCCATCAGTAACGCTCACAATTCGTCTCATAATGCAGGGAAAGGTAAGTCGGATTTTATTTATTTCCCTTAATTTCTCCTGTTTATTTTCAAATCAATCGCAAGAGAATATATTCTCCACCTCAACCAAAGTGTCTTGCGTGCCAATTAAATGGGCATTTGAGAAGTTCTGCTTATATTTTGTCTATTCTTGAAGAATTTTACGATGTCGTAGTTTTACGCGAAAAGGGTCTCTGATGATGCCTTATTCAATCGCGACATACATTAAGATAGGCTATATTGTCGTTAACGAGCTTCATAAAATGTGATACTTAAAAGTTGATAATTCCTCTCTCTAAACATTTTTATGTTCTATTTGTTAGAGGCGAGAAAAAAAGTTGGTGTTTTTTGGGGAGAGCATCTTTTATTTATATTGGAGGACTCATCGTTTTTTTTTCTTTGCTAATTGACGCGGGGAGGTTTTTTTGGATTTGAGGAGATTAAATAATCTTATTGCTACTGTGTTTGGCAGGTAATTCAAAAGTTTGACTTGTCAAATTGACGTTTAATTAACATTTAGGATGACAGTAAATTTAACTGTCATGTTGACTTAAAAACGCGGAATCTTAACTGTTAAATTTTATGTCATTTCACAGTTAATTTAACGGTTAAACTGTAAAGGATGAAATATGTAGCTTTGAAAAGCTTTCGCTTAAGTTTTACTTGATCTTTCTGGTTTTATTACTGACCAAATTGAATATTTCACTGACCGAAAAGTCACAGTCAAAATAGAGTCTTTGATAAATCTTTCCGGAAAAGATCAGAAGCTTCCCGAAATGCTTTCGTTATTATTTGTAATAGAACTCTTAATCACGAAAGCTTCTCGTATGTCTATGAAGCTTTTCGTTAAAATTTTCCTCCGTTATTCATCCTTAACTCGTAAATCTTCCAGTAAATCGGAAAGTTTTTTGTATTTTTTTTCTCTAAATCACGAAGCTTTTCGTCTACATTTGTAAACTAAATTTTTCTGTAAAGCTTTCAATCTAAACTTTCTGGAATTATAAAAATAAATCCTTCCTTTTTAAAGCTTTTTGTAAGTCTTTAGTAAATACTTCCGGAAAGTATTCCGAAAATTATTAGAAAGCTTCCCGAAAAGCTTTCGTTATTATTCGTAGTAGAACTCTGAATCGAAAAAGCTTCTCGTTTGTCTGTGAAGCTTTTCGTTAAGTTTTCGTTATTCATTGTAAACTCTAGAAAAATCTTTCAGTAAATGGGAAAGTTTCTCATAAAGTTTTCTCTAAAACACGTAGCTTTTCGTTAATTTTCATGAACATGATATTATATTTTTCCGTTAAGCTTTCCGTTAATTGCTAAGTTTTTTATCAATATTGAAAAGTTTAAATTCGTTAAGCTTTTCGTTACTAATTCCGGATATCGTCATAAAGTTTCATACAAATTTTTGTAAATTTTTTTCCGTTGAGCTTTTCGCTTAGCTTACTTGAGCTTTTTCCGTAAATTGTCTTCCTAATTTATTCATTGTGTAGTAAATTGGGATATTTTCCCCTTTTTTCTGCATATAGGAAACTTTTTATTAGCTATTTCACACTCCATTTGACGATTGTTGTGCTATTTTGCATACTATAAATTTATTTCACACTTACTGACACTTAAAGTGTGTCTCGGCTGTCCTATTTTTGTGGGAGAGGAGAGAGTTGTTCAGCAAAAACCCTTTAAGAGGTGGAATCGATTCTGTAATGGTTTTTTTTTCTTGCTGGAAGAAGGTGCAAAAAAATTGGCACACTTGTGGGAATTGAGGAGCATCATAAAATTCAAATAGCTCGTCTGACTCCTCTCTCTGTGTTGGGTGCAAATGTTATATGTATGTACATATGTGTTATTATTCAGCAAAAATGTGTATGAGCACGAATGGGGAAAAGGAGTATGAATATTTATGTGTCCCTTTAGACATTTAATTTGGTGCTCTCTCTTTTTTTTTACTCCTGTCACAGAAGAAAAGTCAATATAGTAGTTGCAAATTTTTTTTTTGCACTCCTGTACCTACATATTTTTTGACTTTGTACTCTTCGCTATGTTCCTGTTGGTCGTTTTTTTTTATTCTCGTTGCTGCCTAACGTGTGTATGTCAAACAAATTGAATTGATATTTATGAAGCTCACATAAAACTATAACGTGTTCTATGATGTATTTTGTATGTATGACAGTGTTGGGTTGGAGCAAGGGGGAGATACGTTCAGGATCTGCAGATTCTGAATGAAAGCTCCCAAAAATTTCTGGCATTTTCAAAAGCTTTGAAGCGCTTTTTAAGAAGGTTTGGAAGATCTTTCTAAGAAAGCTTTGAATAATTTTCTAAGAAAGTTTTAAAGAGCTTTCTAAGAAAGCTTTGAAGGGTTTTGTAAAAAAGCTTTTTAAAGAGCTTTACAAGAAAGCTTTGAAGAGCTTCTAAAATAAATTTTTTAAACAATAAACAGAATTTAAAAAATCTGAGAAGTTAAAAAACTTTTAATTTTTTTAAAGATCTCGTAAGCTCTTTTATGAAAACTTCTAGCCATAATAACTCCCCCTTGCCTTAGAGCGGGATACCTCTAACGGTCGGGGGAAAGAAGGAAAAACTTTTCCACTTTTCCCTCATACAATTTTCTCTGTTGGGGGTTGAATGTTTTCTTTTTTTTTGTTGTTGCTGAAAAAAAGAGTACAACAGCAGCAACAGAATAAATATAAATGGATACACATTGAGTTGAACGTTGAATACGTTGAGAGAAGTGATGGTTGGAGTATTAAACTCACTCGTGGCTTCCTTGTTACACCTGGTGAGGGCGCACTCGATTTTTTTTTATTCTCGCGACTATGTCACACCACAGAATAGCCCCACCTAACCCTCTTTTTATCACTAAAACCTCCCCCCAGCTTTCTCTAAACCATTTGCTCTCGTTTTGTTGTCAGTCTGTGACGCAAAATTTGTGAGCTTCGCATTACTTTTTTTCTGCCTTCCGTGACTGCCGCATAAAATGTTTCCCTGTGAGCTTTTTTTTTTGAAAAAAGCAAAAGTAAAAAAAAATAAAATTAGATCCCATTATTATATTGACTAGAGTTATTTTCCAGTGAGAGAAGCTCTCTCTCTGGACTGTTAGCTTTTATAGGAGGGTGGCGATGGTGGGAAATATTTTCATCAAATTTTCATTGTTATGAATTTGCCTGCAGGAGCAATAATGGTGGAAAAATACACAGTGAGTGATGAAGAGAAAAACTATTTTACACTCAAAGTCCGGCAGAGGACGTAAATATTGGAAAGGATGAAGTGTTTGTAGGGGTTGAGGGTATAATAAAAAAAGAATGGAGAGAGGTATGCAAAAAATGTGGAAAATAACTACTTTTGGCCATACCTTTCCACAACATACAAAATACATCTACCATTTTTTATTGAGCTGTCTCATAGTTGGCAGAAAGGTTTTTTACGGAGTTTCCAGATGAGGCTGATACTTTGAGGGGGTTGGATATCTTGTCTTCGGTGATATTGGAATGGTTAGGTTCGAGCCCTGGTAGGGCTTAAGGGGAAAATTTTATACATGAAGTGCTCAACTTCGGGGATGTTTTCCGAAAGGGAAGCAATAATGGAATAATTTAAAGCACCTTAGCCTGATTTACCGAATTTGCAAAATCCTGAATTTTGACTTTTTGAAACACGGAGAAAAACTTTGGTATAAAATGATTTAATCAGGGTTATCAAAATCGATAAGGTAGTTTGTATAAAATTATTTATCTCTGTGTTATTGAGTGAATTCATCTGTAAAATTTAATCCAATATCTCCAAATTTGTCAAAGCATCAACTCTCAACGTGAATTTGAAATTTGGGGAATATATGTATTACTTTATAGATATCAGTGCGGGTGTTCTAATTTATGTATATGCGCATATATCACCGGCCAGAGAGTGGATGAAACTTCATGAGAGATTCACCCACATTTTGCGTATGTATTATATACATATACTGGGTAGCAATGCCCCAGCAAATGGCAGAAGCTTGTTGTTTGATGGTCGTTAATTGACTATTGGATTTTGGGTTTGAAACTTTAATCCGATTCTGATGTTTCAATTATAGTCTGCTTTATTGCTTTATTGAGAGCAACCGTTCCTCCTCTGTATATTATCTATGACATTATCCACCACATTATCACTGGGGCGGTTATTGTATTATTAAATCTTTGATTATACAATAATAATTGCTAATGAATTATTCATTTGGGAATTTTGTTATTGTTTTTTTTCTGTCAATTTTCTAAACGCTAAATTGCCGAAAAACACTTTGTGATTATCTAATGTTTTGATTAATTTGCGTGGAAGCGTGAAAAAAGGTGTAAAATCATTTCCTTTACCCAACTCTAAACGTTAAAAACCAAAAACATTGCATAAAGCAAAACCTTTAATTGAGCGCGAATCGGGTGACAAAGTAACTTTCTATGTACATGTATTGTTTATGTTCACGGAAAGATTTCTCTCAAGTGGTGACAAATGGAATAGCAACAAGAAAAAAAACATCAAAAGATTTTGTGGGAAATGTTGGAAGACAAGAAAAAAATAAGAGGTGTGAAAAATATAGAGAAAATTATTATGTTTTTCATTGTACATAATGATACGAAATCTATCAGTTCAATGGCCTCCAAACATGTATTAGTCGTTGGTTTTAAATATAAAATTAGAACTAAACTCACACAGAGGTTGTGAAAAGACTTTTACACATAATCCTCAAAATATCCAAAAGTGCAAGAATTTCTTGGTTAAATTGCATGAACGGTGAAGCGATATGCAAATGAGTTTAGAGGAGAGTGATACTCTGTCTCTCTATGTTGAACTATTTTCTCTGCTTCTTTTATTGTCACGATATGCACTCCTGACCGCGTAAAGGGGGAATAAAAGAAGAAGAATTACAATGTATGCACGTCGATTTCTCTGCGTGTTTCACCAATATGTTAGTCAGGGATCCTAAATATATGCATAAGGGCGAAATTCAGGATGTTGCAAATTCGACAAATCAGGCTAAGGTGCTTTAAGTTATTCCATTATGGTTTCTTAATTGGGAAATATCCCCAAAGTTGAGCAGTTCTTGTGTAAAACTTTTGCCTTAAGCCCTACCAGGGCTCGAACCTAACCATTCCAATATCACCGAAGTCAAGATATCCAACGCTTTTAAAGTATCAGTCTCATCTGGAAACTCCCTAAAAACCTCTCCTGCCAACTCTGAGACAACGCAGTAAAAAAAATTTCCCCGTTTTTACAATTTTTTGTTAAACTTATCGTGAGGAATGAAATTTTATCACAGTATTCTTAACAAAATGTTCACATGTAGATATTAATTGGGAAGTTAAGAGAGTCATGCTTTAGTGTTTTGTGGCGTTATTTTAGCACAATTGTGTGGAGAAGTTGCTGGGTTAAATGCAGTGTGAGTTGATTTCATTGTGTGCCACTTTATTAGTATTCTGGACATGGTGTACAAACACTTTTCAAATGCACAATGATTCTCTATACCTCTAGTCAACCCTTTCGTATAACATGTATTCCAAAATGTGCCATCATGTTTGGTTCGTCGAGTTGAAGTGCATATCAGCAAGAGTATAACTGTTTACCTTTCACCAACACAGAGAGAAATTATATTCTAATCTTTATTTTGTAAACAAATAATTATAAAAAAGAGCGACGAATACTTAAATATTTGATTTTAATTCAAAATTTTAGTTTTTAAAACATTTTTTTTTGCTTTAAAAACTATTATTTTTGACTATCATTACATATTTTATTTTCAAAATATTAAAATTTTCGACAAACAATTTTTTCTCAGTGTAATATAGCACTACTTTCAATAAGATGAGGGATGTGGGCTTTGAATAAATATACCTTTGCGTGTTTATTCTTTCACCTTTTCATCCTTTTTCTTGTTCTTACGAGCCAAACAATGTGCTGGGCGATTTCTTGTGTTGAAGAAAAAGAAAGGTATTAATAGTGAGTTAATTGGAAATAGCGTGTGATTGTAAATTACCTGATGGGGGTGTGTTTAGCCTTTTTAGCAGAGCACCCATTTAATTACAAAATGTTAGACAATTGAGAGGAAAAACAAACTGTTTTTAATGAAAATGTCACAGTAATTAAGCACTTTGTCTATTTGACAGTTTCAATTTGTGTGTATTTTCTCACCCCCAACAGGGAGAGAGTCACTCTATGTACTCATTGGATCCTCTTTAGTACTTGTTTTACACATAGTGACAAGACATCTTCATACTGGGGGTACCTATTGTGGGGAGAGAGATTGAGTTACCAAAAGAGGCAAATTCAGATACGGTGTTTGTTTGAATTACTCTATTCATCTGTATAATCTCTCACACTCAATTTCTCAGATGATCTACTTCATTATCATTTTAACTATTTTGTTGTCATTTGCAATCATGATTGGCAAGAAAAAGAATAAAACAATAATATCAAAATTGATTGGAATAGAACGGAGTGAATCAGAGAAGATCAGAAAACTCAATTTTGTATGTGATTACATTTTAAAACCACAAATCAAATGCAAAACAAGCATCTCTCAACTGAAATTCCCAGCTCATCCTCAACCACATATGAGAATTGTAGAATTGCACAACATGTGTCTGGAAAATATTTGCAGATGAATCTCGTGGAAAATGAAAGGATTCATTTGGGTTTTGGTCAGATGCAGTCACCATAATACTGTTTACCTGGGAAAGCTTATGTTTGATATTTAGGACATGCCCTATAAGACTAATAGATTCAGGGTTGGAGAGACTCTTTAGGGCATTAGAATTACTGAATTTTGATTCAGAATAAGGATTTTGAAGAGTTTCCTAAAGGACTACATCTTGAAAAGTTGTAATCCGGTCAAGCCCTATAGGGCTCTTCCCGAATAAGATTGATAAAGATATTAAACTGTCTTATCTATAATACCTACTAAATCTGAAAGACACTCGAGTTAAAATCCAGAATTTTATATCCGATTTAACACTGATAAAGTTGCTATAAATTTTTATAGCACCCCATAAAGATCTCGGCAAAAGCTTCTATAGCATAAACATCGCCCATATTTTAACAATTTCAACCCTTAAAACAACCAAGAAACCAAACTGTGTTAAGACTATTAGGGAAAAACAGAAAATATCAAACATAAATAAATTACAATTTTTCTTCTTGAACATTTTCGAGATTGGAACAAATGTGAAAAGCAGAAAAAAGAATCACCGAAACAGAGGAAAATCAATGATAAGTTATGAGAATGGAATCATGCCCATTTATTATTGCACTGATTCCAACCAACTTACAACCGAAAGTGAGTGGGGAGGGGGGGCGAGCTATAGATATAGCGAGAGAGGAACCTGCAAATGTCGAACTCTTACAATATTTCATGATATCTGAATAGAATGGATGAAATTTGTTATATACATTTCCACTTCGTTGTTTCTAGACTCTCTTTCTCCCTTTCAACCATATGCTTTTAGATAAAATATCCGTAATATTTTATCGGTGACAAAGAAAAGATTTTTTTTTCGTCCGAAGATTTGTGTCCGATACGAAAAACCAAAGAGGATTTGTTTGAATTTGTGCAAAAATATTAATATGTTTCAAAGATTTTGGTCAGTTTTAGAACTCTTCTTCCTTCTGACTTTCTTCTTTCGATTTTCTTAACCGCTTATATGTTTACTAAGTGGGTAAATTCTCAAGTTCGCACGAAGAAGAGCGGTTTGTTAAATATTCAAAAGGATTGTACGTCTAAAATCGATATAATTAACTTGTTCAACTATTTCCCCCACCCCTCCTTCCGCAAATTGAATTGATCTCCATCTGACGCCCACCTTTAGGCTATATAAGCTTCATATTCGCCTGCACACACACCGCTTGATGCGGAGGGAAATTCCACCATATCAAATACTGTACAATATATTCAGGTCAACTTGTACTATCTCCTCACATGCCTTTCTCCACGATTTCCAACCCTCTTGTGGTAATGGTGATGTGCCCTCTGAAATGAATGAATCAATTGTTCAACCTTCTGCTTGTTCATGATGCCCTCCGATGCTATATAACCCCAACTGATCCCTCACCCCCAGGATCTGCCACTGCAGTAAACCCTCAATACCAAACCTCTCCAACCCTCACAAGTTCACCCCCTTTTCCACCCACACTCTCAAGCTCATATCTTCAAGAGTGAACTACAGTGGTTTTACATTTCAAATGTGATGGCAGCCTGAAACCCCATTACTTCCCTCCCCCACCCTAAGTTCAGACAATTTCTCAGTTTGTCCGATGCATAAATCGGATATGTGTGTCTATCCACGTATGAATACGTTATTCAGGAAAATAATTTTTCCCACAATGTAGATAATTCAGGCAACGTCTGCAAAATTTGAGATCCTAACTCAAGTGTTTATAGCAGATTTATCAGATAAGACTCTATAACGTCTTTATCAACGTTACAAGGGTAGAGCCCTATAGGGCTTTAGTTATAACTCATTTTCAAGGATGAATGGTTTTCGGAAACCCTTGGGAAATTCAGGAACCTAAAAGTGGCTAAGCAGATCTATTGATTGGAAGCAGGATCTTAACCTAGGATGAAGGAAACCCTATAGGGTTTGAACGGATTATAATTTTTCGGGATGAAAACACTTTGGAAACGACTGATAAATTTCGGATACTTAATCAAAATGAATTTCATCCATTAGGTCCAGATAAAGATCTAAGATATCTTTATAAATTCTATCCAGGAAGAGCCCTATAGGGCATTAGTTATAACCCGTTTGTAGGAATGAAAGAAATTCAGGATCCTAAATTATGCCTAAAAATCTTTTCGAAAAAGCCTAGAAAAATACCATTTAACCCAATCCGAGAAGAGCCCTGTGGGGCTTAAATTGCCTAAACGTTTTTCAGGATGAAAAACATCAGAAACCTATGCAAAAAACAGGTTTCTGAATAAAGCCTTACTAGATATTTCAGATAAGGGTTTTGAATTATAGCAATACACAGAGATTAGTAAGTCTTGTTATAAAACAAAGATTTGTGCTATAAAATTGTTTTTCCTCTCTTCCTTGTCTTTTGAAGTTCTTGTCATGCAAGTTGATGTTTTCACATCTTTAGAGAGAGAGAGGGAGATGATTCTTTCTGGATGATTTATTCATCAGACATAATGGGTTGGTTAGATGGAAGTTGTCTGTTGGTGGCGGTTGATGATTTTCTTGTGCACATCATTGATGCTAAATAACGGTGTATGCAATTAATTTATTATTACACGGCGAATATTTTGAATGTTCAAACACAACCAATGATATCGTGGAAATGGTGCAAAAGTGCAATTTAAGTAGAGGATATACAATTATAAATTAAGTGTAGACTTGTGTGGCATAAATTATGAGATTTATATGAGTCACTGTTGGATCTGTTGGATGAGAAATATTATGAGGATTTATATGTAATTTTGCACTATGGCAGAAATTCTGCGTTACATAGCTTATTTGATTAGTTACGTGTTATTCCTGGGTAGGAAGAATTTTGGCATTTAAAGACAACTCCATCCTCTTTGGTAGATACTTTCTTTCCGCCTCGACGACATACTGCATCAGTCTTGGTCTTGCATAGAGAGAAGAATGCATTGGATAAAAGCTTGTGCTTAGGTGGAGAAAGGAAGCTCGAATAGCGAAGGATGGGAGAATATTTTAGTGTCCTGAGGAGGTAGAATAAGAAGAAGAAAACCTGAATAAGAGTAAAAGAGGAAACCTTTTAGTGAGCAATTTTTCCTCAGTTTTGAGACACACGTCTTTGCATCAAAAGCATGTACATATGAAGAAATTTTATATACATGAAAAATATACATTTTTTTGTTCCTTATGAGATGGGTATAAAATTTGTATGTAGAGTAAAATGTATGGAAGGGAAATTGTAGTTTCAGGCAAGAATATAGAGAGGCATTCTTTTGCAGTAAGAAGAATAAAAAAAATACGAAAAATAAAGAGATATTGGAGGCAAGTGCAGTTGAGACTGTAAAAAAGGGAGAAAAAAAAATAAACGAAAGACAAATGTCGTCTTTTTGGTACAACGTAGTCAAGGCAAACAGACATTACTGCCTCATAAATGTCTCAATGTTCGAGACAAAGCTTTGCATATAGGAGCCTTCTTTTGTGCAGCATAAAAAATTTGCGATATAAGGGTATCCAGCAAGAAGGGAGTTTTTATTGTTTAAAAAAGTGAATAATATTATTATTTAATTGCTGTTTGAAAGTTGCTTGAAAATTGCTTTATTTGAAAAATTTGTTCATTTTAATGGGACATATGTATAAACAAAAAATTTTGAATGAATAAATAACGGAAATATATTTATTATTAAATAAATTATATTATTTATAATTTGTAAGATAAGACTCTGTAACATCTTTATCAACCTTACTCGGTTAGAGCCTCATTCGAACTATTATTAGTATCTTAAACTTAGATGAGGAAAGCCATATAGGGCTTAAACGCCTTATAATTTTTCAGGTTGAAAACACGTTAGAAACTACTGCAAAATTTCGGATCCTTGATCAAAATGAATCTGATCTATTAATCCAGATTAAGATCTAAGACCTTTTTTGATTCTGTTTTCTAAAATATTCTAAAATTTAAAAAAAAAATCTTGAAAAAAAACTATGCATATTGAAAACAGTTCTAAGTTCTATCATTAAAATTTTGGTAAAACCTTTGAAGTTGAATGAAAACATAAGTTTCTATATCCGTCGCTTCAAATTATGACCATTAAAAAAATGAAAAATGGTCTTTTTTCTTTCTAAAGCATTACAGAGTATCTCACCTTTATATTCAAAAAATGTTGTTCAATATGCTAGCAATATGTGTGCAATATTTTTCCATGTAGATGACTCTCAATCGGAATATAATGCACTGCATGTTTTTGGCTGTTATGTATATGGGAAAAAAGGGGGAGCATTGGGTGGAAAATTCAGCGTGTAGATATAGGAAAAGAGGTGTACGTGTGTGTGTGATGTAGTGCAAAAGATGAGAGACCAAAAGCGACACTTTTCAGTTCAGCATGAGAGATAAAGTCGACACATTTTGTATTCAAGTGCTGGAGAGACAAACGATAAAACATAAATTGCACGAATAGAATGAAAAAGAGAGTTGAGTTTTTTAGCTTTTTTTGTAAGTAACTTTTAAAGATGGCAGTTTGGCGGAATTAATTATTTAGTTTTCTATTTTTGGCCATCACAATCAAAATTTATATTATTGTAACTGTTGATGTAGCTCAAATGCATTTCACATGGTGTTGTACCTACTGCAATCCCTACTCTCTTGACCTTGAATTTTATTCTCAATTTGCCATTTCTCAAATCCAATGTTGGTTGTCACTATAAATCAATGAGGAGAATGTTGAGATGGGAAATTTGTAGCTCATGAGACTTTTAGTGAGAAATGCAAGAGTCTTGAAAAGGGAAATTAATAGAAAAAATAAATAAATAAAAAACAGAAAAAGATATTTTGCATTGCTGCATAAAAACTGGCGAAGAGCGCAGCAGAAAAAGTTTAAAATATAACATGAGAACACTTGAGTTCTTGTATATTAGTTTTTGGATTTAGGAGACTTTTTTCATGCTCTTTCATATCTTTTTTACCCATGAAATTTTTCATCTTGCACCCGCTCTTAACATTTCGAATTTATACATTCCATTCTTTGTGCGTTTTTTGTGCTCCTTCATCAAGAGAAATTCTTTCTATGCAAAGATTTTCATTTTACAAGCACAGACATTTTACAGTACAACATTTCCCTCAACCCTTTTCAACAACGGAGAGTTGTACGAAAATGTTGTAGGTATACCCAATTAAGACGGAGTCCTATGCATAGGACGAGTCTGCTATTTATCCCAAATAAGATGTAATCGTTAAAGAAATACAAGGGAAATTGTTGTGAGGGATAAATTAAGCAGATACATGTCCAGAATAGCTGAAAAAATATATAAATTTCGTTGGAAATGTCCTATAGAATTCCCATGGAAAAACATACAGAATGTCAGTGGACATGTCTGACGAGGATTCCCAATGAAAGGGACAAAAATGTCTCACAGGACGATATATAAGAATTATGAAGGAACTACCCAATAAGACATAAGAAGTGTCCAACGGACTTTCCATGGGAAGCCCATAGGACTTGCTCTTTTTTGTGTATAACTGCCAACTTGTTAGTATTAACACATTAATTATTGTTGATATTTTGTTGAATTTAGCTGAAGAGGAGGTGCATTTATTATATCAAATAACAAACATGATGAATTGAAGATGAAAATATTGTTGCATTTAGAGGAAGGTAGAGAGAAGATGTTGTAAAATAAATTCATGATGATGCGCCGCCTTTGCCTAAATTGAATTTCTAAATTTGTACCGCAACACACCAAAATGCTCAACAAAAAGCGTATTGGATGGGTGTGAGAGGTGGATTAAAAAATGTGAGTGAGATAGAAGAGTAAATCTAAATTAGATTGGCAAACATCCAATAAAATGCACATTAATGTGACATTTTATCTAGTATTTTCCTCTAAGTATAAATACTGTGACTGTACTTTTATATCATTACATATAACATATATGTCTATGTATTTTGAGGAACACAGAGAGCATGTTGTAGGGTCGATGTGGATAAAATAGGGAGTGAATATGGAGAGGAGAGGGTCCTCACACTCCTTTTTTCTCTGGACTTGGATGTGAAATGCCACAGTGAGAGTCGAAATGTGAACAAAAAGGAAGGATTGAGAATGTTTGGGAATAGAATATTCTTGTGGTTCGGGGATTATTTAGTAAAATAGAGAGAGAGAGAGGGGAGGAGGAGGAATCTACAGATGGACGAAGAGAGGAGAACATAAAAGGAGGGTATATATATGTACATAATCCAGTCTCAGCCAAAACCAGTCAGTAATGCGAACAAGTATGATTTCAGCAAATATGTTTATATACGTATTGCCAACAAGGGGGAGATATTACGATCTAAAGAGTGTACACAACTTAAAAGAAATGGTTTACAGAGTTTTTAAAAACTTGGAAAGACCTTCAAGTAGCCAATAGCAAATTTCCTGCCGTAAAAGAGTCTTTTTTAACTTTAAATGTTGTGGAATCTTTCATGGAAATGTCCCATACGATTCCCATGGAAGTCCATAAGGAATTTGAGCAGACATGTCAGTCGTAGATTTCCACTGAAAGGGTCAAAAATTTCTCAAAGGAAAAAGGTATAAAAAAAATTATGAAGGAAGAATCCAATGAAACATTGGAAAGTGTCCTATGACTTTCCATGGGAACCCCATAGGACACTTAATAAAAAACTATAAGTTTTAATTTTTTAAAGTTTCTTTTAAGCTTTTAAAGATCTTTTTAGAATATTTTTTTAATACTTAAGATTCGAAGAACTTCCAAATACTCTAACGCACTTCAATTTGAAAGTAAACCACTTCTGACTGTAATATCTCCCCCCTTGCATGTTGCTATAGTGAGAGACAACTGGAATATGCGATGTTACGGAGAGTAAAGTGGGGGAGAGGAGGAGATACAAGAATGGAAAAGCATATGGTAGCATCGTAACAATAATAGCATGTGTGTGTGTGTACTTAACAGTGTTGATAAGAAGTGTTAGAGAGAAAGATGAAGATGATGATGACCGCAATTAGTGTCATGTTGAAATAGAATATGAGGATATTCCAAAAAGTATTATGACCAAACCCATGAGTGTACTGACAACAGAACCGATTTATTTAATCCACAAATATATTTTCCTCTTAGATTATTTTGACTCACCATGAGAATAATTCTATTCTATATGGGGGGGATGGTTTTGATGTATTTGTAATTACTTTCTCATCGTTTCTCTCATCTTGGCCTCTTTGACTGTGCGATGGTGCGGGAAATCCCATGGGATTGCTTCTATATGGCATTAGAATAACCGTTAAGGCAATTTACTTGATTTTTCAGAAAGATATATGTTGCCTTTAGGACAAGAACATAACTTGGGATTTTACCGGTTTTTTTTTCTCTAAATTAAAAATTATGTGGGTGAATTTTGATTAGGGACAGTTTATCGGAAAATTAGCATCTGGTATTTTTTACCATTTAATGATTCTGCGTTACTTTTTTCAAGGAGGACAATTTCTATTCTTTTTCTTAACTCAAAAAAATTAATAAGATCTTTTGTGCAACAAAACCAATCGCCTTTTGATTCAGGTTTAAGCGGAGCGGTATTGAGTATTGAGGCGAGAGCAATTTAAAAAGTAATCGTGAATAAATAAAAGACTGATTGAGAATGTAAACACCATTGGGTTGTGTATCAGGTGAAAAATTCGTGAGGATCTTTGTGAACTCGCGCAGTTGCTTAAATGACTTCTTCCGTTATAATAATATCATCACAAAATCGTGTTGTCGGTGGTTTGAAGTCAATACAGATGATGGTGTGTACGTTATTTTAATCAATTTTCTTTTACACACGCATTAGATGAGATCAGTGTGCAATGCATAAACTAAACAATATTTATTTCATGAACTTTACAGTTTTACAACACAACCTATTAAGGTTTCACGTTTTTTTTATTTTGCTACATAATTTTTCTGTTCTATTGAACCAAAGTCGTTGAGGGAAATTTCGGTCATGACGTGAGAATGAGGAGGAGTTCAAAGAAGAAGAAGAAGAGGAAAATATGTAAATTTAAATGCAGGTTTTGTTGCAGTGAAAAGCATATTTTTTCTTCCTCTTCAGCTCTTTTTTTATTATTGCAAATTGCATACGTAATTGAATTTGATATGCTTTAAAATCTTCCTATTGCATTGAATGTTTTTGCGAATAGGAAAAGACAAAATTCAAAACTCAAAATAGAATCATTCGTTCTGTTATGCAGTTTTGTATATATGGCGATATATATAATTTAAAATGGTGTAATTCGTTCGAGATCACTTCATAAAATTAATGAGATTTAATTCGATTATGAATATGGAAGACACATGTGTTACTCATGAGATAATTTCTAAGGTAAATACGCGTGTAAATTCCATGAGAATGAGATATTCGGTTCTCTATATAAAATGACTTGATGCGGAGTCAGGTGGATAGATTAAATATTGAATGATTTTACAGAGAGAGAGAGGGAGAGGATAATTTTGGAAAATTATGTCAATTTGAGTGAAATTCCTCCTTGTGTTGATCATCTCAGAAAGATAATGCGGAATAATAACACATAGATTGTCGTAAATCTTTCAACTTGAAACACTATTAAATTTGTCGTGAAATAACAATGGGGTACACCGCGTGAAATTATGTGTTGAAAAGGGTCTTCATTATTCTAAAATTATCATATAACAGCGAGAAATTTGGGTGACATTCTAGAGACAGTTTTCTCATTTTTTTGCTTTTTTGGATATAAAAGCTATGAATAGGAATATGAAAATGGGTTAGCATCCTAATTTGCAATGCATTTTGAAGCCTTTGAGATTTAAGGAATAACTGATTATATACCCAAGCAACAAACGGTGACTGAAGTTTGTCGGGTCAATGGTAAAATTTGGTCGATATGGAGGCCTTATTGACTAAATTTTATTCTGGAATATTAGCAAGTTAAAAACACGTCATTTTTTGTATATATTTTGGGTATTATTACCAGAAAAATGTGTCATTTCTATAATCCAGACATTATGTAATATAAATTTCTTACACAATGTCGTCGGCTCGTCTTTCAAATTGTGACTAATTTTTCTATAAGATTGTGACCAATTTCTGTAGTCGCCAAATACTTTCTATGATATTTAAATAAAATCTGTTTTTATTCATAAATTTGGTATATCGTTTGCTGCTTGGGTAATGTAGTGACTTTTAAAATGTGAGAAATGTTTATTCAATGACATTACAGAGAACAAGGACATAAGAAAAGGAGAAATATTAAGAAAACCTCCTTCTTGTTGAAATTTGACAAGTATAAGCTTTTCCCAAGGAGTGAAAGCTTCAGCAAAAGAATAGGGGGTAAAAAAAGGAAGAAAATGGAGAGATAAATTGTGTGTTGATGCACATAAAAAAGGAATATAAGGAAAAAAAAGAACCGGACGACGAATGCTAAAGGCAAAGGGGGAGAAAATTGTTAAGAGAGAAGAAAATATTCACAAAGGGGAGCTTATTGAAATTTATCAAAAGATAATTGGTCTTCAAGGGTTATAAAGAAGCTTTTCTTCATCCCTTTTTTGCTCTCCACCCTCTGCTCTCACTTCTTTATCATAATCTTGGAAACGCCCAGACAATATTGAAATTAAGAAGGACTTACACAATGAAATAAAAATTCATACAATCTCTGTCGACAATCTGATTAAAAGAAGTTTTCTCCACGTCAAGTTCTAAATTAATTCATCTCACTTTACAATGCATTTTGAGATCTTTGTTCTCTATTGTTAAAAGTTCTATATATATATATTTCTTTTCCTCCTTATTAAAATCACCCAATAGGGGAGATTGATTTAATGCTTCTCTGCTGACGCCATTGCATCAGGCAGAAAGTGAGAATTTTGTTGACAATATAAATTTAGTTAATTGCATGTGACTATCGCTGTTGTATTTTACATGTATGACAACGAAACATCATCACACAGGCTATTTAACAATTTAGAGTATAGGATTTACTATTACAAAAAGAAAATTCTTTGGCCAACTTTCAAAACCAACGGAATTCTCACCCAACGTAATGCCTCAACTGCAGTTGATGGATGAGCTTTGAGGTCTTTTTTCCCCTATACTTTCTTTTCAAATGGCATAAGGAATTTCCGGATATCAAACGTGTGCTTCGTCTTAGAAGAGCCCAGACTTGATGACTTTGAAGATAAATTTGATGATATTATGAGACGTACATAATGCTATTTATTTAAAATAAACTTTATAGTCGTCGAATTTTCTGGCTGCTGCTAATGGGGCCATTCAGATGTTAATTGGGGTGCTTATGGTTTAAGATACACTTAAGGCCAGATTTAGTGGGTTTTAAATCGGAGAGATAGTGCGCTTGCTTTTATTTCTGTTGATGGAATTTTCTCAAATGACTAGTTTTAATAGATTTGATTCCTGAAGGTTTTATTTTAGAGGCTGTAATTGTGAGATGTTGTTTTATAGAGTTCTAAACTGTGTAAAAATTCTTATTTAACATCTTCCTCGAGGAAGAGATTGGCCCGTTTCAAGGAAAAGAATATTGCCTTTTCAGGAAAAGCTCTTTTTGGAAGAGGAGATTTACCCTTTCAGGAAAAGCTCTTCCCGGAGGGGAGCTTTGCCTTTTCAGGAAAAGGTTAAGGACGATATCTTGTCTTGCCTTTTCAGAAAAAGCTCTTCGGGAAGAAGAGCTTCGCACTTTAGAAAATTTAAAAGTTAGAAACACTCGAATCCTGAAGCTTCAGTAAATCAATTTGTATTTTGAGAATGTCAAATTCAATTTGAATCTTAAGTTTTAAGTTTGATCCATATCTTGTAGAAACTCGCAAATCTTTTTCAATTCTTTCGGTGAGAGAGACACGAATGTCTACATGAGGAATTCAAGTTCACTTTCGAACTTTGATTTATTTGTTATTTGCTTTATGGCGAATAAAAAAAGATTGGATATGACACAATTGCATTTTTGTGAGATATATGAAACCGTTGTTACCTATATTGCAAGTAAAATTGTGGCACTATATCTATAAGACATGCTGTAGATGTGTTTGGTATGTAAGAGAATATCCAATCTATTTTCTGCGGTGTCAGATTGAAAATAAATACAAATGTATACAATGCGCCAGAGAGTGGTGAGAAATTGCACGAATGAGTGATTCAAGAAGTAATGTGACACGAAACATTGCCTTATCTTTTTCGACACGGGCCCCTTCTGTGGCTGTTCTTCAAAATCCAAAAGTGAATACAACATATATGTACATAATAAAAGGGTCTTTGCATTGAATCTACGATTGAGTGACCAAGGCAACTGTTGTTCTTCATCTCAATAGTGTGTGGGTAATTAGTTTGAATGCCTCAAGAGATGTGTTGTTGGATTTAGCAATGCAACAAGATAAACTATTCGGGATTCTGGCCAGGAAACTGATTTGTGTAATTGTCTCTTTTCCCTTGTATTCAGCACAACACTTCACGCCACAATATATCTTGCATACTGTATGGACCATTCTTGCATGTCGTCCTGTCTCTTTTGCTTAGGGGGAGGGGGAGTGGATTTTCCAATTGCAATTTTCCTTCTATGTAGGTATATATAATAGGTATTCATAATATATAATTTAGTCGTTTTGGAACTTTAAATGGCCATTCATATTGTGCTTACAGGAGAGAATTCCATCTCAATCTTAGATGCTCTTTCAGTGTAAACATTATTCCAGTATCACTCAGTATATAGGGGAGAGGAGAGCAAGATGGAATTACTTTAACAGAAATTTAAAGAAATTGGAACAGAATTTGGTAGTTTTTTATCTGGCTAATATGTATTATAAATAAGCCTTAAATATTGTAAATTAATTTGAATTTTGGAAGTATATCGGAGCTTTTAAGAAACTTTCTGAACTTGAAGGGCTTTTTGCGGTTTCAGGAAAAGCTCTTCCCAGAAGAAGAGCTTTGCCCTTTCAGGGAAAACTCTATCGGAAGAGCTTTGTCCTTTCAGGAAAAGCTTTTCATCGGAAGAGCTGTGTTCTTTTCAGGAAAAGCTCTTCCTAGAAGGGCTTTGTCCCTTGAGGAAAAACTCAGGATCTCCTCTAAAAAACTTTTGTTATATTTCAAGAAAATATCTTACAAATTCTTTTATTTTTCTGATTTCCCCGAAAGAATGTTTTCATTTTTTGGAAATACTGTTGTCAATTTTGCTCGCTGGTCCAACAATAGCCTCCTCTCCCCTAATATTGTGGTGAAAATCTGTTAGAATTGCCACCATGTCTCAGTTGTACTTTGGCTATTCTTATCCAATTGTTGAGTGAGTGAGATGAGAAAAGAGATATCAGTTTGAATTTGTAGCATATATACAAAGTATGTATGTAGGTATATAAAGTTTATAGATGGGTGGCAAAATGTATTTGTACACATGGCGGTGTGTTTATTGAAATTCTTATGTCTCGCCAGTCTCGACAGTCTTGACACTATACAATATTGTATAAGTATGAGAGAGAGAGGATTCTTTCTATACTATGTGTTACCTCCTTGACTCTTGTAAGATATATATGTATATATGTATAATATGGTAGACAATTCAGCAAGTAAGGCACACGTTGTGCCTCGAGAAAACGGTGACGACATGAGAGAGAGAATTTGTGGCTGAGCCACTACCTCAACTGCCGGATGGTGATGGTTGACGGTGTTTTGACTATATGGTCGAACTTTTACATACAAGAAAATGTTGTAGCTAGAGAGCACAAGATTTTCCTATTCTGCCACTGTGCGATGTTGTATTGAGATTTAAATTGTTACATAATGTACACAGCATGGATGAGAGACAGAGAGGGTGGTGGTCTCTCTATGGCGGGAGTTTTGCATTTCTGCATAGAATCGCTTGCATCGCGACAACGATATCTTGTTATGGGTTGACTGGCGTCAACAAACCAACCATCCGAGAAATCAGCCAAGCATTTCTGAAAAGCATCTCAAGTTGATGTGTCAAGGTGGTGAATTCGGTAGAAGGAAGTGTTTTTTTTAACCACCCACTTGAGAAGGAAAAAGATGGTAGACAACGAGACTCTCGGTTTTCAAGCAATATGGAATTTTTCTTATTGGATTTTTCTTATTGGGAATTTTCGCTGGAGATTTTCCATGTGAAAAGTCTTGTGACTGGGGATTCTACAGAAAATTGATACACTGAGGTTTTCTCAGGGAAATTTAATTACATGAATTTGTTTGCTATGTAGTTCTCTAAGTGAATTAGTTCTTGCTGGAAAAGTTTACAGGTTGTTGAACACTGAAAGAAATTTCTTCGTTTAAAAGGACTGATAAAGATAGAATTTGTGGTCCTTCGAACTTTGGAGGATTAATAAGGTTAATTTTATCCAAAGAAAGAAAATGAAACGGAGATCAAAAACATCCCTACTGAAGTATATCGCTAACAGTAAAATATTTTAAATTACTTTGTATTCATTTTGTCATCTTCAAATCGACTGTAAAATGAATTTTCTTTCCTATTGAATTCATTATTAAAGTCTTCCTGAAAAGACTGTGAGAAAAAATTTCACAAAGTTTTTTTTGTTATGTTTTTTTTTGCGAAACACAACCTCCGTTTTATGCAAATAACCACAAGTTCAATGTTCACCTATTGAAATCCCAGCATTAATGCGGCAATATTTTTTTTAATCAACTCAACCATCAAATTTATGGTTAGATTTTATTGATGTTGGACTTTTTTCTGTGCTTCATACTCTGCATAAACGTTCCTAATTAGAATGTGTATGAGAGAAGAGAAAGATGGTGAAAATAAAAAAAAGAAAGAAAAATAGAAAGAAAGCTTATCTCCCAGGTTCTTTCAATGTAAATCTTCTATAGCTCCAGAGTTTGTGAATCTATTCTGCATATTTTTAATGGTCCGCTTTATATCTCTTTTGCCTTGGATATAAAGCACTTTGGTGAATGAGGTGCGCGTGAATCTCATATTTCAACAATCATTCTCTTGGCTTATGAATGACTTTCCGTGTTTTGAAAATAGAATGAAATTTTTATATGATGGTGAGAGAGAGAGAGACTAAAATTTGCAATTTTCTCTATTCTATTCACAGGAAGTGGGAAGTATCATTGGCAAAAAGGGTGAAATAGTCAAGAGATTTCGCGAAGAGGTAAGTGAACTATGTGGTTTTTTTTTAATATATTACACAAAAGAGTCTCTCTCTATGACGCTCAAGTGCATCTAAAAACCTGATGACATCTTACATTTCATAGTAAATTGTGCAATATGTTGTTCATCAAAAATATGGTTGCGTGACGAAAAAAAGAGACAGGATAAACGATAGCAGAGTTTAGTTTATGGGAGTTGGAATTCCTTGTGGGAAAATCCTGATTATGAAACACTCCGAACGAATTTTTTGAAAAAAGATTATAAAAATCAGTCTATAACATTGATACCCAATACAGCTTATTTAACCCTTTGACGCCGGTTACAAGGGGAGATATTACGGTCAGAAAGACGTTCACCACTTCCAGTACTTCCACATTTTATTGAAAGCTCCAATTCAGAAGCTTTCATCCTATCAATTTCATTTTCTATACTAAACCTTCTAAAGCTGTTTAAGAAAGCTTCCCAAAGTTTTATAAAGCTTTCTAAACTCAAAGCTCTAATTCGAAAGCTTTCATCCCATCAAATTTCTTCCTATATAAAGCGTTCTAAAGCTTTTTAAAAAAGTTTTCTAGGAAATCTTTCTGAGAAAGCTATCTAAAAAATCTTTTTTAAAAAAGCTTTATAATTAAATTTTCCATAGTTGTCTAAGAAAGATTCTAAAGCTTATGAGAAAGCTTTCTAAAAAGCCTTTGAGAAAGCTTTCCAAAGAAAGCTAGAACTTTCTAAGTCAGCTTTATAAGAAAAGTTTCTTAAGTTTTTCATGAAAGCTTCAAGAAAATCTGCAAAAGCTCTCTAAAATTTTCGAAATCTTAGCGAGAACTTGAAATGTTCTAAAATTTATCCAAAAGCATTACAAATTTTCCAGATTTTTTTTTTAACAAATGCACGTAAATTTCTGTAGAGCTTTTCATCAATTTTAGAAAGCTTTCAGCTAAGCTAGCTTACATTAACTGAACCCTAAGATATGTAGCGCTTCTAGTCTCAGATCTGATAAAAAACAGATGAGTAGGAATTAACAATTTCCCATCTCTAAAATGAAGAGATTAGCAGATGTGTTTGTGATGGCAACAACCACTAAAAGGAAGTTTGAGGAATCAGTTATCATTCATTACCATTATTTTTCATCCATCATTCATAATTTGTCCCTTCTCAATTTTTTATTCTGTTCTCGGACAGTATTTAAAGGTACTTTTAATGTTTTTTTTACGTGTATGAGGATTTGCACAACTTAAAAGAAACTTTTTTTGGTCATTTTGTAAAGTATATAAGAGATTTTGGGAGGGGGGTGGGGGAAGCTTTTGCTGAGAGTAATAAAAATAAAGGACACTCTATAACACTTTCTTGTACGTGTCTGTCACTTTGGCATTCCTCGAGCTTAGCAGAAATTTAAGGAGTTCTCTCTTTTTTATTATTGTTTTATGATGTGACTTTTTACTAAGCCGAAGATAATGACTGTGGGATTTGCAGTGAACTCGCTTGAAAAGAAATTTGGAGGGAAGATGAGGATTAAAATGGGTGGGATTTTTTTGGTTGATGGGAGAGAGAGTTCTTGGACACAATTTTCCCCATGGGTGATTTTGGGATGGGTGGGATGTCTCCAAGAGGGGGGTGAGGGTGGGTTGGTCTGGATGAAAAGGAGATCCCATTAAAACGCCCTTACGAATTTATAATCCTTCAAATTAAGAATGGCATTGTTTCTTCCTCATCGTTTTTTTTTCTGTGGGAATGACAGAGAGAAGGAGCTGTGGAGAGGACAAGAGGAAAAACGAAAGAAAGAAAATTGTGGAGAGAGTCAACTGAAGATGTCGACTAAAATGCTGAAGAAGTTTTTTAATCAAACAAAGCAATTATAAAATTAGCTGAGGTTTCCTTCCTCTCTCGTTCTTCTCATCTTGTCATGTATTTTTGGGATGGATGACTTGAGAAGTGAAAGAACATTTTTGTCTTTGTGTTGTCCAAAAAAAAGAGAGGAAGATTGAGAAGAAAACACGAGATGGATGGGAGGATAAAATGGCATGGGGGGGGAGACATAAGATATTTAAGAGAGGTTTATTTTTCTTTCGTCACTACAAACCAACAATTAGGATAATTGTTCAATTTACTACATCCAACTACATGAGAGTTGGTGAAAATAGAGATAAATCACGTGGGGGGTTTTGAGAAGTAAATATTTTTCCAGAACCACAATTTTCTTCTTCATCTTACCTTAACTCCCCCCCACCCCAAACCCTGAAAATTCGAAAGCAATTTGTGGTGAGTATTTAAGAGCCATTGGGAGATTGGATAAGAACAAGAGACTCTCCTTCCCTCTCTATCTCTGTTTTGGGTGGAAAATTGGCAAAAGTCCATAAATAAATTCATTCCTAATTTCGCAATTAGATAAATGGCGAAGTTTTCTCAACTTCCCATTATTTATGATTGTATGACTACAACTGGTCTTGCAGGTGAAAAACTTGAAAGAAAAAAAAAAGAGAAACAGAAGAATTTCGTGGGGAAATCTTAAGGGAAATAGATGAGAAATTTATGGATGCAATCAAGGATATTAATTCACGTGGATTCCATTTATTCTCATTCAATTGAAAGTCACAAATAGTTACGAGAGAGAGATTGTCGAAGAAGGGAAGAGAGAAGAAGAAAGCATAGGAAAAAATGGATCAGAAACTTTTTATGCTCAGGAGTAGTTGTAAATGGGAAAGAGGAGGAAAAACTTTCTGATTCTCTAATATTGTTTCAATTTGTTTATTGATCAATATTGAATAGAGTTTGTGTCATTATTTAATTTTCTCTCTCTCTCTCTCTGCGTTGTTTTATCAAACACAAGACCAATTGTTGTTTAAATAGTCATTTGACTTGGTGTGAGAGTGTATAAAGGGTTTTATACAATTGCTAATGAGAAAATAGATATTAGAAGTGAGTGCAAAGTGACTTTGACGGACGTCCAGAGATGATGTGTTAGGGGAAGGGAGGGTTATTTTTTTGCAAAATTATTTTTGTGGACCAAATTAACAAATTAGTTTTAAATATTTTGAAAAAGACATTAACTTTAAGCTTTAAGTTAACCTGGTTTTAAGCTATATTTAAACTTTAAATTAGCTTTAAGATTTATGCTACCCATAGATTTTAGTTAGCTTAAAGCTTTAGGCTAGCTTTAAGCATAGGCTTAAACTTCAACCGATAGTTGTCGATCTATAACGTGTTTAGACTTGTCTCAAACTTCATACTTTATAAGCTTTAGGCTAGTCTTAATCTTTGGGCTTAAGTATAAGACTAGCTTTGAAGTTAGTCTAGCAGTACTGAAGTTTTAGACTAACTTCAAAGCTAGACTTGAAGTTTGGAACTAACCTTGAAGCTTTAGACTAGTTCCAAACTTTAGACTAGTTTTAATCTTTTGGTTAGCCGTAAAGCTTTAGACTAATGTTAAGCTTTAGATTAACCTAAAGTTTTGACTAGCCTCAAACATTAGACTAGTCTGAAGCTTTAGGCTAGTTTTGAGCTTTAGACTAGTCTTAAGCTTTAGATTAAGCCTAACCTTTATGAGATCACGTTGAAAGCTAACTTAGCTTATATCCAGCCATGAGATTTATGCTAGTCTTTGGGTTTACAGGGACGTCACAATTTCATAAAGCTTATAAATAATGGAATACCGTTCCAAATATGACTTCCTAAAGGATGGGGGTCTAGTTCGGATAACTTCTAGATAGGAATGTGTGTCTGAGTACAATAAAATCACAAATTAATTGAAAATCTGGATTTTCCACTCTGGTTATTCAGGTGAAACCACACCAAAAATAAATTTATTTAATATTCATGTGTGTGTATGAGTAGAATACAAAATTCTCACTGTTAGAAAATTATTTCCTAATTAAATGTTGAGCTTAATTAACTCAACATGGTGACTGATGCGTTTTTCAGCATCTACATATGGTGCAGAGTCGGAAAATTCTCCTCATCGTATGTTGATGAAAAGGTGAATTTTCACATTCTCAATCTCACAATTTAGTATATGTATGTGGAAAAACAGTGACACGCATGAGTGAGAAAAGTCGAAAAATTGACACTCTTCTGCTCCTTTTCACACAACACCAAACTTTACAGCATTTTATACATATATAAATTTTGCGAAATGGTGTGACTTGTGAGAAAATTTTGCTGTGGAATATGATTGTTTGTTTCGTGGTGAAAATATAAGGGAAAAGTTTCGATGGAAAAGCTCCTGTTGGTTTTATAATTTTTGGCGCGGTATGTGAAAATTTTGAGCAATGCTAACCCTAATTAAAAGTTTCAACTTTTCACCAACACCGACTTAAACATCGATAGTCATTATAAAGTTATGGAACACCATCGACACGGCAGAGATTTAAATGATTGAACTTGGGAAAAATCATTTCAAATGGTTATATAGAAAATTCTATGACAAAGTTTTAGGAGGAAGTATATAATCTTTATCTCCTGGGAAGACTTTTGGAGATTAAATTTTTATATCGTGAATGAAAAAGCTAAGCGTAAAATTGCTTAAATCTCGCAATGATCGATTCAAATTAATACAAATTTAAAGTGACGAAGACAATGAAGGTTAATCAATGCATTGGAGGAAGAAAATAAAAGAAATGCATCCAATGGGTAGAAAGAGAGAGAGAGAGAGTTTAAAAGCCATCAAACTTTTTACTTTCATTAATCATAATTGCTCTCGTTTTATAAGATGATGAATTATCGTGAAGATTGGCATCATTAGTAGGGCTGATTTTTTTTCCTTTCTTGGTGTAGTATTCCATAAATTTTAATTCAATTTTATGCCTTCCCCTCTCACATACACCAACTCATAATCCATCATCCATCACGCGGGGGCTGCTGCTTCTGCAGATAATGTTTTGCTGCACAACTCGCGTTTCTCGTCCACCCATTTTCCCGGGGAAAATGTTGGAAAATGTGTGGTCTCTGATATGTAGTTTCGTCCATGCTTTACCAACCAACCCCTCCTTCCTCATCCTTTTTGTTATTCACCTTCATCATATTCAAATTTTGGTTGAATATTCGCTCTGTCTGACTCACCTGTTGACGCGATTGTTAGAAAATGAATAGATTTATGTTAATGCAACGTGAATGGTTTGTTCATGTTAGTTGATTAAAATTTTTAGGGTGAAGAGAGAAACATGGTTTGAAGATGAGTTTTCGCTTTAGTAGGAGGTCAAATTTTAACAAGGGGAAGATATCTAGGCCGGAAATGATGTACTTCTTAATGGAAGTGCGCGAAAGTATTTGGAAGTTTTTTTTGAATAATTTTTTAAGTTTTTAAATTAATTTATCTTTATGCAATTTTACTGTAAGTATGCACTTGTTTAAAAAACTCAAAATCTTCTCCTTAAAGTTTAATGAAAATATAATGAAGTGTCTATAGGAAACATTTTCCCTGCAAGAGTGACCTAAATTTTTGGGAAATTACGATAAAGTTCCCTATTTTCCCTTTTATATTTCACCTTCCCGTGAGAAGGAACATATCAGAGGAAAAGTTTTTGAGATCCAAAATTCATGATTATCCGAGACTGAAGGGTAACTTACTTAATAATTATGTGTATGTGAAAAGTCCTGGGAAATGTCGGAAAAGTTGAGCTAAGAGAGAGAGACTCAAAACTAATATAATATATGAGTTTAATGAATGAAGATGCTGATTTTGCATTAATATGTTATTTCTCTGTAACAGTCTGGTGCCAAAATAAATATTTCCGACGGATCATGTCCTGAGAGAATTGTGACGGTATCTGGATCAACAAATGCCATCTTTAAGGCATTTGCACTCATTACAAAGAAATTTGAAGAGGTAATTTAATACTTTTCACACCTTATTGAATCACAGAGTAAATTACCTTGATATAAACAACAAAAAAATCTCCTATTTCCTTCTCATTTATCCAGTGGTGTTCACAATTCAATGATGTCAATACTCCAGGTGGAAAGACACAGATTCCGATTCGTTTGATTGTGCCAGCAAGTCAGTGTGGATCACTTATTGGTGAGTTTTGCTGTTTTGTTTGGTTTCATTTGTGTTTGCAAGTGGGTTCCCCTTCAGGAAAATGAAATTAATTGAAAGAAATTGCCGTCTTATTTGAGTTGGTCAAAACAATTTTCGGTGTGTTTACTTATCTGCCAACAGTGTTGGTAAAAGACATTGTAAGTGAAGGGGAAAAATACACAAGAAATTTGACACAGTAATCATTTTTAGTTTCTTAGGGGACAATTTTTATTTCTTTGAAGATTTTTTATTCCCAAGGAGATTTATTTTATACCCTGGTAGAGATTTTTCTACTTGGGGATAAAGTTTACCCTGGAAGGCATTTTTATTTGCCCAGGAGGAAAAATTTTACCATGGAAGGTATTTTTATTTGCCCAGGAGGAAAAATTTTACCCCTGGAATGCATTTTTAATCCCCTGGTGTATAAAATTTAACCACTGAAAGATATTTTCATTTCCCCAGGAGGTTAAATTTTATCCTCTCGTGAGGATAATCTTATTTCCTGGGAGCTGAATTTTATTCACTGGAAGATGTTTTAATTTCCTAGAGAGTAAATTTTATCCCCTGGGGGTGATTTCTACTACCCGGGCATAAAATTTATACCCTGGCATTTTAATTAAATTTCACAAGAGGGTAAACTTTATCCCCTAATCAACTTTTAGTCCAATATTTCCTCATTCTTTACATGAATAAATATAATTTGCTAAATATTACTGTAATTTAACATCACTAAATTCGAGTCTCAAATCTTTTGAATCTGGTGCTGTCTCTTCAAAATCTACTGAATGAATGAATGCGTCAATTGAATGATTTAAACCAGAGCTTTTTAAGGCTTAAAATTTGCTTTTCAACACCCCAAAGAAGATTTGTTTTCTTGGATGTTTGTAATTAATTTCTGCCTGGGGGTCACTTTTTCAGGCAAAGGAGGATCTAAAATCAAGGAGATTCGCGAGGGTACTGGTTGCTCCATTCAAGTGGCTAGTGAGATGTTGCCAAATTCGACAGAACGTGCTGTTACTCTGAGTGGAACTGCTGATCAAATAACTCAGTGTATTTATCATATTTGCTATGTGATGCTGGAGGTAAGCAATTTTTTCTTTTCTTTTCTTTATTAATTAGGGAATTGCTGCATTTTTTCCCGTGCTCTCTTGACACTCTCTTTATTGATTTTCATTTCAATTTCCGACTGAAGTAATAAATCTCCAGAGAAAATTTGAGATTTGATTCATTTTTAACCATTTCCCGGACAGTTTATACAACAGAAAAGAGAATATTGTGGAGAGCGAAAAGGAGAAAGAGCTGTCCGAAATAATAGCAATAAATTCAATACTCATGATAAATGACAGCAATTAAAAATTGTTTCCATATGATGCACTTTCCTGTTATTCCTGCCAATTCTCTTGGATTGGCGATGGAAAGACGATTGACGAGCATTTCAAATCCATTATTCGATGCAAACGGGTGGCTCATATAACTTATATGTATTAACTGACAAGAGATTCTATAGTTTTACGGGTTTCGCGAAAGTAAGAAAAATTCAATTTTCCCATTGAATAGCAATTTTATTTGAACAAAAAAGTCAGCTTATTCAAAAACTTTAAGTTGGACATTTTTTTGTTGTTGAAAGAAAGAAAACGAAGTGATTTCCGAGAGTTTTCACGTGTGGGAAATTCAATTTTCCAAAAAATCTCCCTTTCCACACATTTGAACATTACACAATAATATTCTGCCAATGATAAATGTGTTACAATTGAATCTCTTTTTTTTGCTGAGGCTTTTCCTCTGTGGATTTCTGCTATCCAATAGATTTTAGGGACGGAGATTGGAATGGGGGAGGTGAAGCTCACTTTTCCAGCCCGCTCTCTTTCACGGGTGATAAAGCACAGGGGAAATTTGCCAAAGCGAAATGTTAGGACTTTGCTGAATGCTCAATAGCTCTCCCTTTTATACTGAGTCCCAATTGATCCAATTGATTACTGAATGTACTCTGTTCTGTTTCTCTTGGGTGAAAGAGGAGAAAATTGTGGTGGAAGAGCAAAATATCGCAGCATGAAATCTCAAATCTATATCTGCGAATGTAAAACACACATTCGATACAGTGAATTTTCCAGTAAATATTCCCATGAGAATTATGAGTAATGTTGAAGGGGAAAATGTTCGATGGTTTGGAGAAATATGTGATTGCTGACCACAATGGTCCAATAGGAATAAATGGAGTTTCAGTTTCATATTTCTCTCTCATCTTTTGCTGTTTTTCCTTCTGGAAATAAATTACAAATGCGGTTAATAGCGATAACAGAATATGAAGGGATTTTTTTGCAAGATTTTGCTTGGGAAATTCTAGCAGAATTTTCAATGAGTTTCTAGAAGAATTTGCTGATAATTTCTAAGAAGAATTTCCTGATAAATTCTAGAAGAATTTGCTGATAAATTCTATTAGAATTTGATGTTAATTTCGAGTAGAATTTGGTGCTAAATTCTATAAGAATTTCCTGAAAAATTCTAGTAAAATTTGCTGATAAATTCTAGTAAAATTTCCTGATAAATTTTAGAAGAATTTGCTGATAAATTCTAGTAAAATTTACTTGATAAATTCTGATAGAACAATTCACTACATAGATTTAATATGAAATTCTACTAGAAATAGTTAAGAATTTACTATTAAATTCTCTTAGAATTTTTTCTAAAATTCTTCTAGAATTCTTAATTTAATTCTACTAGGATTTCCCTCCAAAATCACTAAAATTTCTACTAATCTGATTTAATGGCTCAATAATGTTTTATCTCGTGAAAATGCAAAATCAATTTTATGGGGAGTAAAGATGGCACAATTGATTGTATATCTGAGCAAATTCTGCACACATATTTGGCTTCTCTCGCTCCCCCGGAAAATTCTGGTGCAAATTCACGCGTTAACGATAATACATTGTGAATTGATTGGCGTTGCGGACAAAATTCTTGCAATGCTTGCAACTTTATCACAATTCACAAATAATTTTCTGTGGATTGGAAATAAATTGAATTCCATTGTTGGCATTTATTTTTTTTTTCAATTGTGTTGTGATTGATGGATCTACCAATTGATCTTCTTCACGCGTGGGCAATCGTCCTATCAAAATTAATTGATGGGGGGGAGGGATTATTCACCCAAAATAGTGTTAGAGAGAGAGAGAGATCAAGGGGAAAAATGCCAGAATGTCTGAGGAGAGAAGTTTCTCTCAGATGACGATGAGAAATTAAAATCTCATTTTGTGAAATTTTACAGTCACCACCAAAAGGTGCAACAATTCCGTACAGACCAAAACCACAAGTGAATGGTCCTGTAATTCTGGCCAATGGACAGGCGTATACAATTCAAGGAAATTATGCGGTGCCAGCTCAAGAGGTAACATTTAGCAATTATGGTGACACTTTCTGCTATAATATAAAATATGCTTCTCCTCCCTCCTTACTTACCCACACTCACCCCACCCCCTTCCCCTTAATATATACAATACAATTTTAACACATAACAAACAACATTCTGTGCTGACGCTATATCAAGTTTAATTAATAAAGTTGTGCAAAGTAATGTGATTGATTACATGTTGGTAGAATGTAATTCATGTGCTCATAGCGCTTTGTCTTGTGCTATTTTAACATTTCTCAGCGACATATTAATACTTAGTCTTTTCATGTGTTTTGGCTTTACACTACATTGTGTATTTATAATTCCACTCAATTTTGCTTAAAAAATAATTTTGCCACTAGATGACGCTGTTCGGCAAAAGTGTCTTTGCTAAATTTTGAAGAATTTTATTTCACAGAAGTTTTATTTATAATCTGTATCCTATTTTTAAAGCTTAGGAATAAGGCTTCAAAAGGCAAATTTAAAAATTGTTATTCAACAAGGCTTTACTAAATAATTTTAAAAATAATTTGCGGAAGATTGAAAAAAATGTAGAGATTTTGTGTAACCGAATATTCCTTCGACATTATGCAATTCTCAAAGCTTGGGCGATAAAATATTAGAAAAACTTCCAATTTTTTTGACAAATAGGTTTATGTCTTGGCTAATAAATAATTTTGATCAGATAAAAGTTTCTTTAACAGAGATTTTCTAATTGCTTTATTGTACAGAAAGTTACTGAGCCTTTTCAAAAATCTTTTAAAGTTTTGCAATTTTCACAGTTCTACACAAAAAAAATAATAACCAGTGTCATTGTGTCTTGGCTAATCTTCAATTTCGAATTATATTACTAAATTAAAGCCAAAATAACAATTTGAAATCCTTAAGCAGTTTCCTGATTGCTTTATTGTGGTGAAACTCTCTTGAATATCCCTTATTTAGAAATCGCCTTTGATGTCATCACTATCGAAATATCAAAAGATAAAGCCTTAAAGCTATATGAGAATAAATTCAAAATGAGTTTCTCTTTTGTCCAAGTGAAAGAGGGAGTAAAACACTTTGAGGAGAATCTCCATGAATGATGAAAATACCTTTAGTTAATTTTCCAATGATGGGTTTGTACAGATGGAATTATAAATATTTCTCTAGGTGTAATACCCATACAGAGCATATTTTGCTTAGAGAGTTGAAATTGTACTTAGAATAGAGAGAAGTTGGGGTGGAATGTTTTGCCTTACCAGTAGTTTACTAGAGAGACACTATGGAAAGACAATATTTCACACGTCTCTTTGGGTGCAAGGGATGATGATGGAGAGAGACTATCTCTCCTTTCACCAGAATTTCTGTTTCAGAAATAATTAAGGGAAAGGCATCTGGAATGGTACATTGAGTGGTTGATTAGATTGTGTGTTGATTTTCCCTTATATTGTAGTGATTACTTGAGGCTGAATGACTCTTATTGTGGATTATTTAGGTCTTATCCAAGAAATCCTCCTTTTATTTAGCGCCCCCCCCCACCTTCTGTCGCTAATAAACTCCTCTGAACGAAATCTTAGTTTTGTAAACTTGTATAAGTTTGTTAATAGTTTGTAAATTTAACAAACAAATATAAAATTCTAAAAATTTTTGTTGATTATGTCAATTGACAAAAATGTTGTTTGGAGAAACTATTTTACAAAGTTTTTGTTAATTTGATAAACTTTTACCAAACAATTTCGTTCAGAAGCCCTTGAATCGTTTTGCTCCAACCTGACCATTTGTAGATTCTTCTTCTTATCCTTGTGGTGTGTTTCTGTTTTTTGCTGGAAAACCCAAACCGGTAGCGCCCCCTTGATTCCACCAAATGTAAGCAACCCCCCCCCCAACCCCTCCACTTAACCGTGTTATGAGTGGATGAACGACCGATCCGGGTCCGCATAAGTTTGAGGGTAGTTTGGACATTAATTAATCTGTGATTTATTTTTTCTCTCTCTTTTTTTCAATCTCTCTCTGTACTCTGTCATGTGTTTTGTTGCGCTCATAATGCGGGGTCGGTCAATATAAAAAAAACAGACCTGCACAGTATTTCCACTAGCGTTGGCCGGTGGCCTTCATGCTGGCATCTCGGGTCTAGCTGATCCACTCCTGAAAGGGGCACATCTGCCAGCCGCAGTGCCTCCACATCATCTACAGCAAATACCTGATGTGAGTTAATCGTTTTGAAATTTGGTGCTGCCCCCTATCAGAAATCCATCCAAAAAATATTCTCTGAAAAGAAAAGATGAAAAAAAGAATGAAAAATTAAGAGAAAAGTATTTTTTCTCTAAGAAAACAAATTGTGAAAAAAAGCTGATGAACCATTTTTCTGCCCAAGTATTAAGCTATCACATTAAACATTATCCACCCCCTGCCCCCACACCCCCCACCCCTCACGTCCAATCAACCCTGTTTTTTGGTAATAATCTCTCATGTTTTTTAATAATAGGAGAAAACCGTAAAATCCACCCCCAAAAACCATTATCTCACCCATGGAATACCTATAGTATATATTCTTCTTATGTATATTTACATTTTTAATCCGATCCCAAATTAATTGGTAGACTGCCAGTGGTAGTTGATATGGGGAAAGATGAGTGAGTGAGAGTGAGACTGAGTGAGGATAATTAAAATATATATTATATAAAAAGTGATGTCAGTGTACCTGTCTGATGGCGCTATTTAGATATTTTCTCTAAATCTCATAATTGCTGGGTTAATGGTGACGAGAATTTTGTAATTTGTAAATATATAACACCAACAGTGAGCTTTAAAAATAATGCTATATACACAGAGAGTATAAAAAAGTCCTCAATTTTTTGGGAAATATGTCCAATTTTCAATTAATTTTGTTCAATTTATTCTTTTATTCACTTGTTTTCATTTTGTTTTCGTTCTACAACACTAACATGCGTGAATGCTTTTTATCTCTCCGCAACAGCAATATCAGGGGCTTTTTTTCGTGATAAGCTTCATTTTGCCATGCATTGTGGTAATTCCAGGCGCAAAAATGCAAAGTATCTGGGCGATATGTTGGCAGGAGTTAAAAAAAACAAGCGCTCTTTGACCTTTGTTAAAATTTTTAAGAATTTTTCAGTCTCTTTAAGAAAAGTGCTTTTTGGGAAGTTCTAAAAATCAAGCACTTTTCAGACACTTTTCTACAATTATATCCAGTTTTTTTATTGTAAATCCTTGTTTCCTAAAAAGTTTATTTATCAATCCCCTAAGCGTGAGTTCGATCCCAGATGATGACAATTTTTTTCACCTACAAAATATAGTTAAAACAGTAATAAATCTTGATAGAAGCGCATATCGCCTTTATACCTTGCTTTTTCATGAACAACTGCCTGAATGTTATTTATTTTTAATTTGTGCTCACTGCTTGTTTGTTGTAGAAGAAAGACTTTTTGTTATGCTTTGGAAAAAAAATTGATACCTATTGCTTTTTTGGCAGCTTCTTTTGTAAATATTTCCCTACAGAAAAGCTTTTTGACTTTTTTTCTGAAAAAATTGAATTCCAAATAGTGCCCTGAATGTAAACGTGCGTTTATCGTGCATTCAAGCTGTCGAAATGTCATCGTTGGGTGGGATTTTTTGGAGCAAAAAAAAATAGAAAAAGGTGATATCTTGATTAATTTGTGTCTCTAGCAGGAAAATGTAAAGTGTGGTGTGTAAATATTTGAAATTAATGAAAGCTGGCAATGTGTCAAAGTGTCAAAGTTATTTGAAATTAAAAGAGATTGAAGGAGGTTGAATGAAAAATTAGCGCTCCTGTGCTAAAAACACTTTTGATCACTTTTCCATGTGATTCGGGAAAATATTGGACGCGGGGGGCGATAAACGGGAGGAAAAAAACGGGGGGCCTAAGTGAATGACTCTCTCCTCCTGCCTGGCGTTAAACCTTTTGACACAACAAACCCAATTTCAGGGGAAAAGTGGAAAAATCAATTTTGTATTACTCTGAATAAATTTTATTCCACCCTCCCAATATTTTCCCCATTTTTCTGTCCACCCCCCCCCTCCCCCCAAATAACTCGCTACTGGGGAAAAACATCTCTGTGAATTTTAAAGCATTACCTACACTGAGAGAAATTTTTCTACTTATTAAGATTTTTATGGGTAGATTTTACATCTTTGGTTTAAGAACAACGGATTTTTTGGGTTAAAACTAAGAATAATTTAGAAAAATAAATTAAAATTTTAATCCTAATTAAACTTCTTTAGTTTTCTTAATTTCTTAAAACTTTGGTAACTTTAAATTACTCCACTTTGAAATGAACTGGATTAGAATCTACTCTTCAGTGCTAATTTCAAGACGTTTTATTTCTCTCAGTGTATATGGAAGCTCTCTCACTGTATTTTGAAGCATTAATGATGGTAAAGTATTTTCTCAATAATATGACGTGTATGATGTTTAATTATTCATGAAGAGTGGGGGGTGGATGATGATAAAATTTATGGGAAATATATTTTATGCGTAGATGCTTTTTTTATCCATAAAATTCGAACATTTGTATTCTGGCAAAAAAAATAACCCAAAGCGTTTAAAGGGAAACAGAAAGTAGAATTTGCTGTAAAAATTGTGTGAATTCTCTTTTGGGCAGCACCTTTTCAAGATGATTAGCCAGAATGATGTAGATTTCCCTCCTAACAATTGTTTATTTAGAGATTATTTATTGAAAAAACATGAACTAATACTTTGTAGAGTTGGAAGAGACCTTTTTTCTTTTTCATTTTACCAGGATGATGGAAATTTCCTCTTGTTTCCAATTGTATATTTGTTGTCCTCCTTGCGATGTATATGGATATTTTTTCTCTCTTTCTTTTCAGACACTTTTCCTCAATAAAAAATATTCCTTTCTCAGAATTTTAGAAAATCGCAAATTTCAAAAAAAAAATTAGAAACATTTTAAATGTTTTCGAACAGGAAATATTTTGAGTGGACTTAATTAATTTTTTCCCGATTTATTTCTCTTCCTCGCCTCCCCCTTTTTGACAGATGGGCGGACTCACCAAGAATCCCCTGGCCGGTTTAGCAGCTCTGGGCGCTCTTGGTATGGCTCCGGCGAACACGGGAGGATTGAATCCCACAGGTAATAAATTTGCATTAAATGCTCTCCTGAGATTTTTTTGACAGTGAAATGTTTAATTTGAGCAGTAAAAAATATTTCCACCAACAAAAAAATGAGGTTGGTTGGAAAAGGCGAAAAAAATGGATGGGAAAAGAATATTTAAAAGCATATTAAAGAAATTTTAAATAAATTATTGTAATAGGCGCTTATATAAAGTGCTTATTGAAGGAATTTTAAAAAATCTATTTTAAAAAAGCGCTTGTAAAGGCGCTTATTTTAAGGTATTCTAGTAAAATTATATCAAATATGCGCCTTTTATATGGAATTCTATTTCAATATTACCAAATAAGCACCTATAAATAGCTTATAGAAAGATTTTTAATACAATTATTTCAAAATTGCGCTTGGAACTCACCAAATGAGAAAATTTCTGATAAAAGTTTCCCAAAAAGCGCTTATTAAGCGCCTAAAAATATTTTTAAATAATATATTTTTAAATGAGCGCCTTTGTTAGGAGCCTTTACTTTATGAAATTCTAATCAACTTTCTACGTAAATTAACGCCTGGAAAGTATTATTAAACGATTGAATTTTAAAAAGGGCCTGTGAGGCGCATAAAAGTTATTTTAATAAAAATTACAAATAAGCGCTTAAAAAACGCCTTTTTAAGAAAAATATTGTTATTTTTCAAACTGAACGCCCAGAAATCGCCTAAAGGAACTTTAAAAAAAAAACTTCCAAACTTTAAAAAAATCTTTGTCAAAAAAGCGCTCATTTACCTATTTTATCCTCTGAGCAACTTTTGTATTAAATCAAATTATTGAGAGAGTATATTTTCCCCTTTTCCACATTTCAAAAAATAAAATATGAGAAAATGAATTTCTGTGGAATAATTGGTGAAAATGAAAATGCTTTCTCGTGTCTCAGCAGCATTGGCCGCTCTGGCTGGATCTCAGTTGCGTTCCAACAACACAAATCGCAATCAACAGACAAATCAGCAGCAGCACGAGATGACGGTGCCAAATGATTTGATTGGATGCATCATTGGCAAAGGCGGCACCAAAATTGCTGAGATTCGACAAATATCAGGTGCCATGATTCGTATTTCAAATTGTGAGGAGCGCGAAGGTGGCAACACCGATCGAACAATCACAATTAGTGGAAATCCTGACTCTGTGGCACTGGCACAGTATCTCATCAACATGAGGTATGTTGACTGATTGATTTTTTTTTCTATTTTCTCTTTATTATATTTAGTGAAAAAAGCATTGTTGCTTTTGATTTTTCTTTATATTCCGTTTTGTGAAAGGAAAAATTTAATTTTTTAAATTAAATTTAGATGATTGTTCCTTTTCTCCTATATATGGTTTAATTTTTCTATACATCTATATATTGGTTTATTTGAGGGTGGAATTCTTACAGATTAAACAGTTGCAGTTCTCAGAAAAGATCGGTTTGAGATTAGGGGAGTGGGGGGTGTTTTGGATCAGTAAGAAATAGTAATTGATTGTTCATTCACTCAAGAATCCTTATTGCAAAATTTATGAGCTGACAAAAGAAATTTACGTCAAACTAAATGACAAGCCAACTGACAATTTGACCTGGCAACCCCGATTTTCGTAAATTTCTCACCGATCTTTACGTAAAATCCAACAGAAATTCACAGAAATTCTTTTACAAGAGAATTCGTCGCCAAATGTCAGTTCGGCTGACAGTTTTTTGACACATGACAGCGACGCGCGGAAAACAGTTTTTGCTAATTTCTTCGCGGAAAAAACTTTGACTGTCGCCTGTATGGGTTGGAAAATGGCATTAGAGTGTCTAATTAAGTGATTTTGGAGGAAATCGAGGAGGAAAAACGTAAGAAATTGCCCACTTCAAGGCAAAAATTCCTCCCAAATACTATTGAGGTTATGTTATGCTTGCTAATAATGGCGGAAATCCACAGGCAAGCCAGCCAGGAACTAGCATGACGTCAAATGCAAATTTTTGAATGAAGTCAACCAACTTCTGCTAATTCCTAATTTGTATTATGAAAATTTTCAGGGACTATTGGAAACTTTCAGTAAAAATACACGAAGAGTTAAATATTTTGACAAAAATTGCCTAAACTGCATTCCGAGTTGTCTCTGTAAGAATTCCAACACCTAATCTAGGATTACCATTCAGTTTTTTCTATACACTTTGTAAATATTTGGGATTTATATTTATATATTTAACAAAATACATTTTGGTAATAATTCATATGGGAATAATTTGTAATATCAATATTCAGATGATTAACATGTCTAAAAACGAGATGGGTTAAAGAGATATGACGTGATAGGGATAATCCTCTATATATGGTGGAAATATTTTATTAACAAGAGAGTCCAGTTCGACTCTCTCTCTGTCAGAAAATATGGGATGTTTGTGCGTGCTATCGATCAAATTTATTTCAACTGTGAGTTTTCAAAAAAAAATCATTCACCCCCCGCCCCCCTAAACCCCCCTTGTCATTATCATATCACCACAGAATGTTTCATAAATGTATCTCATGTTTGTATTTTACTGTTTCTCTCTCTCTCTCAATCCTGCCTCATTCTCTTGATGTCCTTTTTTCTATATATTACAATGTGTGTAACACGTTTTTTGACTATGTGCTTCCACCCCCCACCCCCTACATTCCGTCCCTTACCGCCCGCCCTTAAAAAAAAGCCATCAGAACGCCAACCGGAAAAAAATCCCACAATTTCATACTCTTCATCACAAAACTAATTCCCATTCCAACCCACCCACCCCCACCCCCACGTCCCAGGAAAAAAAACAACAACTGCAAAAAATGAGAGAATAACATAAAAAATTACTTGTTATGTTTTTTTGTCCGACTCTCAACAGAAAAAAAAGAGAGAATGTATTCCTGAAAATGCCATTTTCCATATTAACTTAATTACAACTGTGATTAATAACAAAAATGTCTCCCCAACCAAGTCCAACCCCCACAGCGTGCCAGAAGCCGCTTATCAACTGTCTTCCTGGCCGAAAAAAATGCATTATTCTCTTCCCGCCACCCACCCACCCCTCAAACCAACCATTTTCACTGCAAATTTTATATCGAAATTCCCCAAAAAAAATCAACCAAAAATAATCTCTCCCTCAACACGTCCAAGACCATTTGGTAGAGAAGTGATTTTACTACTGAAAAAAAGTTAAAATAAAAAGTCTGATAATCACAGATTAAATGCATTTATATATTTGGACATTTTTATCAGAATACTCTGTCACATGAATTATTTATTTCAGGCAAAATGTTCAACGATAGATTATTGTGGAAGAGTTATAAAAAAGAGCTTATAAATAGGAAAAAAAATTGTAAATTGAAAAAAATTGTTGCATGATTCAGTGCTTTTGGAAAACCGTTCAAAAGAGCCCCAATGAAAATTGCGATTTAATCTCTAACCCCGAAAAATGACACGCTTAGAAAAGTGGTTAAGGAGGTTTGAAAGGCACTGAATAGAGCTTTTCGGAGGAATAAGATGAAATATTGTAACATGAAATCAATTGATGGTTTATCAATGAAGGAAATGAGATTTTGAGATTAGCAAAAGGAGAAAATTGAAAGTGATAAAATCCAAATTTTCAAAGGAGATTTAAAACAGAGATGTGGGGAGGCTTTTAAAAGCTTTTCCAATTATTTCTTTCTTGCAGAAGCTCAGATATATTTTAAACCAGCTTTTTTTGAACATTCTAGCAAAAGTTTTATTGAATTTTCTAGCAGAAAAGTTTTCGTTAAAATTCCTACAAGAAACTTATTCAAAATATCTAGCAAAATCTTCTGAAAATTCTAGTCTTAGAAGCTTAACAAATTAATCTTGAAAAAGCTTATATATAATCTTTGTTATAGAGCTTTACAAAAACTTCCGCATGAGAGACAAAATTGTGGAATTTTCTAGCAGAAGCTTTTGTTCGTTCAACTGTCGACAAGAACTCATACAAAAAGTTCTAGGAAAAGTTTTTATAAGTTTCTAGAAGAGATTTTTAAAATATGTCTAGCTAAAGCTACTAAAATTTTTACAGAAAAATCTCCTCAAAGCTTTCAATCGATCTTTATTCAAATGAAGCTTTAAGTGGATTTTTATTATATTCGCAGCTAAAGAGCTTTTGAAATTTTGGAAATGTTTATCAGTAGTTTCACAAACCTTTTCGATAACGTTTAATGTTTCGAATAATTATTAAATCTTTCTAAAAAACTTTGTTTAATATTTTCGGTAGATATCAAAATATAAATTCGCAAAAGCTCTACGAAAGCTTCATTTAGAATGTTAATGAATTTCTGTAGGAGCTTTATAAATCTTTTTTAGTGGAATCTTCGGAAATCACTCTCGCAGAAGCTTTGCAACGATTTCTAGAACAACTTTATATTTTTCTAGCAAAAGCCCATGAAAAAGCTTTTAAAATTTTATAATAGAAGTTTTACAAAAATTTCGGATACAAAAAGTTCAGAACAATTTCTGAATGAGATTCTGGAAATTATTGTTAGAAGCTTCAAAAATATTTTCTAGCAAAAGCTCTATGAAAGCTTCATTTAGAATTTCATTGTATTTCTTGTAGGGGCTTTACAAATCATTTCTAGCAGAAGGTTGGATGATTTTGAAAATGTTTCTCAGAATCATAAATTCTTTTTGGAAAAGCTTGAATGAAGCTTTCTTTGTATAAGAAAAAGCTTTGCCAGAATTTCTAGCAAAAGCTTCGGAAAGTATTCTAGCAGAAGCTTTATAACAATTTCTAGAAGAAAATATTGTATTTTCTAGCAAAAGCTCGCAATATTGAAGCTTTTTTAGAGCCACAGCTTTCAAAGCTTTATTTTCACTATTAAATTGAATCAAGTTAATCCTAACCGACCAGTTCTTTTTTAATTAGACTTTCAATACTGTGTCAAGTTTCAGTGACCCTTTTCACTTACTCATATGTTGAATCTTCTCACTTTTCAATTGATAAAATTTTCCCCAGGGACGACCAAGAGTATCGATAGAGGAGAGAAAAGAGGAAGGAAGCTAAAAGTTTGGGCTTTTGTAGACAATGGAACATGAGAATGTTTCATATCACTTTCATATGATCAACTGGTTAAAGTGGAGAAAAGAGAAGACAAACTTCCTTTTATCTGCTTGTGATTCGTTTTTCTCCTCCTGTTGAAATGCAAGACGCAAACATCATTTCCTCCATTGATTGAACAACATAACGTCAAGTTTATATCAGAAGAGAGTTGTCTGTGAAGAATTTAATAGGCTATATAATATGGAATAATATTTTCTTTAGGTGATAATTCGCAATCCAAATTTCCCTCAACCAAAATCCGACAAATCTTTCGCAAAACAAAAACCAAAGAGAAAGTTGAAGTTTTAAATTTAAAAAATACACACTGGTAAAAATTAAATTTATACACGACAATTTTTTATACACTGACACTTTGACATTTTGATTCACTGTCACTTTGACAGCTGTCAAACTGAAATTGACAGCTGTCAATGGAATTTGACAAGTAACAATAAAGTCAGACACAAAAATTAAGAAAGCTATCTCTTTCTCTCTCTCACTTTCTCTCACTCTCACTCTCTCTCTCTCTCTTGCCAAAAACTCCCCATGCCTCAATACCTAACATGAACCTCCTTCTCTTATCCCCACAGCGTCGAACTCCAGAAGGCGAATCTAGCCGATGCAAACAATCAAACAGCAAGTAACGGCAATAGTGCGAGTAATGGTGGTGGTGGTAGTAATAGTGGTGGTGCCGGAAGTGGCAGTGGCAACTCATCGTCCGGACAGACGGCCGCGCAGACGGCGATTGCGACCACCACAAGTGCCACTGGTGGCGCTTCCGCGTCCAATTCACTCGCCAGCGCCATTCCGTTGGCGCAATTGTTGTCTAAGCCGGGCGCTCTCAATGCTCTATCGAGCCTGAGCGCCCTCGGTGGGTTGTCCGATCTGCTGGGGGGTTTGGCCAATCTGGGGCCGCCGGTGCAAACCACCGGGGTTCATCGTCCCAAGACCTTTACGCCACGTCTCCGATCGCCCAATTCCTCCGGGACCGGCGGCTCGGAGAAGAAGAGTGACAGGAACAAGTTTAATCCCTATTAGGCTTTTTTTGAGGTTAGGGAGTGAAAAGGATCTTTCTTTTTGAGGATAGAAAGAAAGAAAAAAATCTTGTCTGTTCGCTTTTGTTTGACTGTCACTGGGTTCGAATCGCGAGATTCTTTTTTTTTAGAGTCTGACATTTGCGCGTTTTTTTGTCTTTCGGTTTTTGAATAATTTTTTTTTCTCGTATTATCGCTGAATATAAGTAGAGTATCCATTTAGATTTTAACCAAATCTATAAATAGATTATATGAAAAAAAAATTGAATAACAAGTAGTTGATAGATTCATCCTATAAAAAAAAAACTTATATCTGTATTTGTCATAATCACCATATTGACTGTCATTCGTGGTGAGTTATTCACTTTCTCACCACAGAAAATGTCCTGAAGCGACAATTTATTTATTCACCATAAATTTCTATCTTTGGAGTGTTTTATTCTCATTTAGTTACTACTACTATTTTTTATCTTAAAAATAATTAGATAAATAGGAAAAAGGAGAACAAATGGTTTCATTTTCATCGCGTGAAAGAAAAATAATAATATTCCGGTTAAAAATGGGGAAAAACAATTTTTGGCAATTCTAAAATTTAAAAAGAAAATTTTAAATTCAACTATTTTATTTTTTATTCTGAAAATTCTTTCTGAACAACAAATCATGGATCACTTATGAAATTTTCAAAGACAATATTTTATCGATGATGATGAAAACATGAATTTACAATTTAATATAATGAAAAAGAAAAAGAAAAGAAAAGCATGAACGATTAATGAAGTGTATTTATTCATAGAAATTTGTAGATTATAGTGAGATTACAAAATGAAAAAAAAAAATTAATACAAGGAAAAGAATTTTAGGTATTTTTTCTTTAATTTTCCTTTTGAATTTTGCCGATAATGGGAAAAAATAATATCTTGCTAAATACAAAATAGACTTGAGAGGTGAAATTTTATTGGAATATAAATAAAATATTCACTGCATTGTAATTTTATCGTGCCGCTGAGTAAAAAAAAAACGATTATAATGGAAATGAAATGATAACAAAACAATATTGTTCACCACCAAAGTAATTGATTATTAATAAATTGCATAATGCAAAATGTCCCCAAATGTATTTTCACTCCAACTGCCACTGCAGGGTGCACAAAAATCTCCTGCTAATTGAATGGATCTAATTTTGGAGGAGAGGAAAAAAAGGCTATGACTTATTGGGCAGTAAAGAACTGGAATTTGATCAGTAAAAGTTCAATTGATCAGTAAAAAATGAAGTTTGATCAGTAAATAATCTTGAACGCCAGTATTTTACTGATCAAATCAGATCGTTTTACAGTTTAAACTGAAATATTTTACTGATAAACTTGAATTTTAAACTGATTTTTCATTAATTTAAAACCGATCTTTTTAAATTTCTTACTGATAAAACTAAACATTTTACTGCCCAAAAGTCTTTTTACCAAAAACTACGCAAATCCACAATAACCAATCAATAATCTTTGCTTTTCAGCATTTTCTAAATTTGACCCCTTAAAAGAACATTATCTAATAAAATTAATCAACTAATTCCTCTACATTTAAGTGTTTATAAGGGTTTAGAAAATTTATTGATGGAGAAAGAAAATCCTTTCCTTTCTCCATCAATTAAATGGCTTAGGATATAAAAAATGTCGTGTTGATAAAATGTTCAAATCACAAATGCCTTCAACTACCAACCACCAACCTGAACGATGACCGACCACCAAATATCCTTACTTATCCAGATTTATGAAACAAATCATATCAAAATGTTCCACCAAGCAAATTTGTCCACCTCATCCAACCATAAAATTCCGGTAAGATTGTTTTTTTACCTATAATTTTATCATAAAGCTTCTTTCTGTTCTTTTATGTCTTTTTTATTCTTTGTACTTTTGAGGAGATTTTATTCATCATCTAAAAATCTATTACACACAGAGTTGTTCACAAAGATTTATAGCAAATTTGATAGCACAAATTTTTAAGGAATTCTTGCAGTAATTTCGGGTGTCCTTTGGTAAAAAATATTGCAGATAATTTTTGTTTGAAAATTTTCTGAAGGAATTTTTAAAATTTGTTCCGGGAGTTTATGGAGAAATTATAGCACACTTTTCACAGATTTATAGCAAGTAATTCATGGATAAATTTCTAGCAGAAATCTCTTATTTTCTAGCACAAAAGCTTTATCGAATTTTTAGGAATTTACTAAGGAAAAACTGCTAGAAAATCTAAGAGGTTTTCTATCTTTTCTGCTATAATTTTATAACTTTTATTGTTTGTTTCAAAGTTATTGAAACCATTTTCCTCAAGGGAGAGATATTATGATCAAAAAGACGACCTCCACTTCCAGCACTTCCATATTTTGTAGAAAAGCTCCCAAATGTTCCAATTCGGAAGCTTTCTAGAGCTTTCATCCTATCAATTTTATTTTCTATACTAAAGCATTCTAAAGTTTTCTAAGAAAGCTTTTTAGAGCTTTCTAAAAGAGCTTCTAGAGCTTTCTAAGCTATCTAGTTTTCTAAAAGAGCTATTTAAAGCTTTCTAAGGAAGCCATCTAGTTCTAGAGCTTCATGAGAAAGCTTTCTAGAGTGTTCTAAGAAAGCTTTATAGATTTCTAAGAAAGCTATCTTGGAAAGATTTCTTATAAAGTTTTCAACAGCTTTTTTTATAAAGCGTAATTAAACTTTCTAAAGCTTTTATAAGGAAGTTTCC
>CAKKOB020000465.1:35336-50694 GCA_918844115.2 Phlebotomus perniciosus | reverse complement strand
ATGGCAATACTGCAATCCAAATGTTTCTCCGATTCTCCGATTATCCGTCTGTTACCGCCCTGGAGGCCAAACGGTTGTAGATAGAGAATTCGGGTCTTCGGGGGACCCCCCCTAAAGTCGACCCTGGGATCAGGACCAGGCTTTTCATTTTTCCAAAAAGCCCTCCTATCCCCTATAAAAACATGTTTTTTTGGTATAAGGTAAACGCGGTAAACGCAGTGCGTACCGACAGTGAAGCTCGTACCGACAATTGTATTATTTTCTTAGCGAATCTATGTATGTGTCGGTACGAGCTTCACTGTCGGTACGTACTGCGTTTACCTTATCTCGAAAACGGCTCTAACGATTTTTTCATTTTCACATATGTTTTGTAGATTCACTAGACGCACTTTTCGTCCATACATGCCAATGACCTCCATACATTCCGTCTAACGGTTTTTCAAGGCCAAAGGTCAAAATAGACATTTTATGAAGTTTTCTCTCCCCCACTCCCCCGAACCCCATCATGTGGGTACTCATTTGAAAGGTCTTTGAATTTCCTGCAATCCTAAATCGGTTTCAGACGGCTTAAACTTAATCCGGGTTTAAATCAGTTTTAAGCCGGTAGTTGTTCTCGAGCCTTAACCCCATCATGTGGGTACTCATTTGAAAGGTCTTAGAATTTCCAACACATTTAGACCACTTTTAGATTAGTTCTTAAAAATTTTGTATAACACTTTTAGACCACTTTTAGACTATAGTTCTAAAAATGTTCGTATAACACTTAGACCACTTTTTCAAGGTCAAAAGTTTTGAAGTGTCTTCAAGTGTTTTACTCGCCTCACCCGGTCATGGATACTCATTAGATATTTTTTTAAAGAATATCATCAAACCCATTTGTCATCCCACTGACTCCCTCCTCTCTAAACGCAACGTGTCGGGGCACTCCGCCAAGTCTATTTAAAAGAGAAAAAGAAATTCAAGAATTTGAATGATTTGAATAGATCTGCTTATCTTCGTTGATATTTTAGTAGCTTTTGTGCTTTTACAGTTTAGAGTTTTTAGAAACTCTAAAAATAATTTTCAGGAAAATCTCATTTATAGAGTTTTGAAAATACCCTTCACTGGAATCAAGAGCTTTGAAGCTCTTCCATTGAATTTTCCCAGTAAATTCTTTTTAGAGATTTTTCAGTAAAGCCTTTCTGTCACAGGAGCATAAAAATTTACAGAAAAAAACACATTTTCTGCATGAAATTTTCTTGATATCTATATTTTTGTCTTAAAATTTGATTTCTTGTGAAATTCTTATTTATTTGATTACAAATATATATTATAAATCCATTTTAAAGTCAATTTAATGCTTATTGAATAATCTCTAACTGATAGGTGTTCTTTTTATTGTAATTTATTTTAATTGATGGGTAAACTCTTTACTATTTGCAAAATACTTCCCATGCTTTCCTCCTTCAATTCCTCGAAGAGAGTGACGGAAATTAACTCGACCTCCAACCTCGCCCTTACCGTAAGCAATATGTTGGGGGTGGAAACTATTGGTAATTTTCCCGGTCATCTCACTCTGGCCTCTGTTTACGCGGCAAATAAATCACGTCACATAAATTGACCCTCAATTGCACCATAATCCCCAAAAGCCTTCACTCTCCCATCCACTGCTTCTTTCCATCCTCAACCATCGTCAACTCTTCGGCAGACGACGTTAAATGATTCCTTTTCGATCATCTCTCAGAGAGCTCTCAGGGCGAAATTTAATTCCATCCGTCCGACCAGGAGGAGTTGAGAGATGAAATTGAAATTTTCCACCTACCACACATTCACTTTTCATCAAATTTACCTACTCGTAGGCGAAGCAACTCTCACAGGAGGTGCAGGAAAAATTCCCACAGGCGGCGCATGAAATTCTCGGGGAGAGAAAATCATTGGAATAAAATTTAATTATGCCGAACTAGAAACCAGATTCATTACAATTTAATTTGATTGCTTTCAAACCTCGCAAAATGAACTTGGACTTGGAAACCATTTCAGTGATAGAAAACAATCCCAAATTGCCAGGAAAGCTCCATTTGGGAAGGAAATCTGTTCATTTTCTCACGCATTAAAAGTTTTAGCATTTTTTCGTGGGTTTGTTATCAATTTACTCACCCTGGAGTATTGATAAAAGAAAGAATGATGTAATGTATACATAGAAACCTCCATCATTAATGACGATCAAACCTCCGCATAAATTTGCTGATTCGCTTTCAGCAGAAACAAATAACTCTCTTTTTTTTCTACAGAAAAATTCCTTTTTTCTTAGTATTTACATAGGAATCAACAACCCAAAATGCCCATAAAATTTGCATAATTCGCCAAGGGAAGCTAACTTAAAAAAGTGATAAAAAATTGGAAAAAAATTAAGAAAAAGTTTTAAAAACAATTTGTTTTTCAAATGCTGCATTTTGAGTTTTTCAAAAACAAGTGGAAAAAAATACATGATGGCATTTTTATGCAAAGAAAGACTATAAATTCGCGAAAATCAAGAAGGAAAAGGAAAAAGATGTCCACCTACGCTTTGATTGAAGTAAGCTACCCTTGTAACTCACGAAAATTCATCCGCAAACACACGTAAAAAGGGAAAAAGAGAGAGAAAAGGCACAGAATTTATATACAAGTATAATTTTCGTCCTTATACAAAAAAGATATTATAAAAAATGTCGTGGTTCTTAAATTTAAAGTAAAATGTAAGGAAAAAAAAATACTATAAAAGAGCTCAAAAATCGTCAAAATTTATAAATTCTTTGAAAATATCTTCTCGACAGGTAAATGTCATAAAATTAGAGATTATTTCTTAAAAATAAAAATACTAAAAAAAAAGTGCATGACAAAAAATAATACTAAAAAAATGGTGAAATAAATAAGAAATTGCGATAATGCAAAAATGTAAATTTTGATTTTGATATATTTTTATTTTTATGTGAATTATCTTCTTTTTTTAATGCTTTATTCTTATTTGAAAAAAGGCAGCGAATAGGAATGTTGAAACATCTACTTGACTAACATTTTTTCTCGCTTCAACTTAAGGCTACAATTTTTTTATCTCCTTCCTAAATACAAATTTTAAGGCCAGCAGTAAATCTATTAAATTCTACTTGAAAAAAAATCTACTTAATATTTGTGAAGTGTTGTTCATTTTTTATTTTTTATTTTAATCTTATTTAGTTAAAATAGAGGCAATATTTAAGCAATATTCTTCCTTTTTTTCTCTTCTTCCTTTTTTCTAAAATAATTTTCTCATTTGAACAAATGAAACTTTCTCTCTCATTCCTCCTCAATTCTAGATGTTAAAATTATTAGAGGGAAGATTTTTGCAATTCTCCTCATGTTCTTCTCAAAAATAAAGAAAAAAAAACTATTATATCTACTATCAAATTACAATCTTCTCGGGATTTTCTTATGGTTAAAAAATACAAAAAAAAAATTCGAGTAATATTTGGTATGCAAAAATGTGAAATTTATCTTTTTCATTTTTTAACTTTATAATTAGACTAAATGTTGAAAGATCAGGCAGGAAAAATTATTACTGGTTTTGCGGGAGGAGGGAAAACTAAATAAACCTGAGATTTTTTCTTCTACTTTTCTTTTTCTCTCTCTATAAATCATTGATTATTTCTCTTCTTTTTTTCTTCTCAGCCAGAAGAAAAAAAATACAGACACTCAAAAAAACACTTGGACATTCACGCTAATCTAAATCTTTGTCATTTTTGTGCTGTAAACTTTTCTTTATGTATTCATGCATTACTTGTTAAACGTTGATTAATCTGTTTTGGACTCCTTAAAAACAAATACAATTTTAGGTGTTTTCTTTTTTTGTTTTTCTGAAGAAAAAAGACTTGATAAATATGCAAAAAAGGGTGAGGGGAGATTTGAGGGTTCACTTAAACAGAAAGAATGCAATCAATTGTGACGATTGTATTGATAAATAAGGTTATTCTTGAGATTTTGCATGAGTCTATAGTTTTTGCCAAAGAGAAACTTTGTGACATTTTGAGAGTAAGCAGGGATATTTTCCTCCTCGAGATGTGACATAAGATGCACGGAAATCATATCAATTCTCACCCTATCGAATGGTATCGTTTGAAGAATCTATAAACAACAGAAAGTAAGGAAAGAGAATGAAAAAACGCGATATTAAAATATTAAAAGCATAATAAATCAGAATTATAGACGTACCAGAAATTCTTGGTCATGACATCCGACACTCAGCAAATCAATATTTGTTGTATTCATCGCCAGGAGCATCGTGTACACGGGAAAACACTTCACTCGCGGATGAAACCATTCAGTCTCCTCGTCCATAATGCTATTTATTTGGACTTCGCTCTCCTCCTCGTGGTGCAGAGTTATCTGTTGAGAGTGGAGAGTTTTTCAAACAACATCAATTATTGTCACATCATTCACACCTCCGTTAATTTCATGAATCTCCTCCAAATTTATTTATTTGCGATATTACTTTGAAAGTTCTAATTTGTCAAAATTCATCCTCTTTTGAACATTGAATTGAATTGGAGATAAGAGTTTACTCAAAGCGGTTTATTTGTTCGTATTTACCCCCGTCGCGGGGCAGTTTTAGACAGAATCAAAGGATTACTCATCCACAAATAACAGTTTCTTTGGTTTCACGAAACTTTGTCAATGTTTCATGGATTCCTCACAAGAATTTCTAAAGCTAAAAGTTTTTTTGGACAGAAAATCGAGAAAATTTAATGCGTTAAATCATGTTTGTTTTAGGGGTTTATTGAGAGCATCTACTTATAAACCCTTAAAACAAACATCGTTTAACGCGTTATATTTTCTCAATTTTCTGTCCAAACCCATCAAATCTCATGTTTTTAAACCATTAAATATTAAACAATACGTTCTCGAGTCAATGACTGAAGAAATCCTTCAAGAATGCACTGTGAAAAATCGATTATTATTACAAAATTCATGAAAGTATTTCCTCCAATCGTGACTTGAACGCTTTCAAGAGGTTTTTCTGATGAAGATTGAACTTAAATTTGCAACGTTTCCCCATAAGAATGAGTAAATAAAGCGTGTTATTGAATCAATACTGTGAGATGAATTCTTTTTTCAATCTCTCTTTTCCCTCCATTTAAGTGGTTCTTCTTCCGTAAACGATGGAAAATTAAAATTTCATGAAGAAAATCTCTACTTTTACTTCCATTTATTTCCTTAAGCTCCTCGAGCAAGTTCTTCATCTTTAACCTGATGAATTAAAAAAGGACTGGGAGAGGGGAATGACTGACTAACAAGAAACATGGTTTGTGTCTTGGCTTTTGATAGATCTCTGTTGAATTGGAATGAGGGTTGTATCTCTGCCGTGAATATGTAATTTCAATGGTTTCAACGAGTTGATTTATGAAAGGAAATTATCCGTTTTATAATTTTTGTTCCTAATTCAGATAATGATATCAGAATTGACCATAAAAAGACACGAGAGAAGTCCTGGCAATCCCGGAAGCTGAAACTGACTGCTCTCTTATCACAAATCGGTTTCACAAACACTCAACCGCGAGAGCAGTTCGATTCCTACAAGTATTTCTAATATTTTATCTCAAATTCATATAATGACTCGTCTAAATAGTGGAGACACAAACCCCTAACTCAATTAAGCAAATGACTTTTATTAGCCGTGACACACACCTTTCTTTCGACTGGGTTACAATAAATTTGCGTGAAAAACTCACCTCCTTTGGATATTCATTTGGTGACAAACACGCATGGACCACCTTGACGCTGCGTCTCTGGTAGTTTTGCTTCAAATAGCTGAAGTACTTGCGTGGATCCGGCTCCACGATGACACCACCCCAGCCCAGTGTGCTGGCCAGCCACGGCCCAGACAGCGCCACATCACTGCTGCCCGGCAGCGACTGCAGGAACGTCCCGTTGCGCCTCTCACCGCTGAGCTGGGCGATTGTTGTGGCCAATTCGGCCGCCAATTCGTGTCTACCTGTAAAATTGAGCTCCTCACCCGGCTCAGAGTTGAGCACAAAGGGTGGAATCTGCTCGGACTTTCGCATCTGCACTTCACGAAAGTATGTTACGAGGAGTGGATTGTCTTGCGACACTCCCAGCAAATCATAGTCCCGTGACATATTGAGGCGGAACTGTTGATGACGAATTTCTGCAAGAGAGAAAGAAAAGAAGACCACAATTGTCACAGAGACTGAGTCACAGCATTTTATATTACTTTGTTCTCTTCTCTCTTTACACAAAATGCCATCAAAACCAATTAATAGGCGAAAAATTGCCTCCTTCGCGCACTCAAACTGCAATTAAGCTGTTAGAAAAGCGGGGAGCAATTTTTTCTTGTCTATTGCGCATCTAAATTCCTAAATACAAATTTAAAGAGGACGAAAATGAAGATTTCAAAGTCAACAGAATAGACTCACTCACACAATTTGAGATGCAAATTGTGATAAGAGTCACTTAATTTTTAATTAAAAATCTCCTTCCATCCACTTGTTGGTGTTTTCTCTTGAATGAAGCAACCATCCAATGGAATTTACCTTTTGTGTCTCGAAATTTTCAGTAATCATCTCATTTAAAATCTTAATGTGCAATAATGTCGAGCTTAATGTCTTGTTTAAAGCCTCTCGATTGCAAGTTTTGATAGAATATGAATAATAATTTCCTGCCTACGCGAATAATTCAGGAGTAAAAGAGTTCTTAGAATGAGAAAAAAAGAAGGGGTTCTGGCTGCCTTTCTCAACAAAAATAAAAAAACCGCTGAATTTATCGCAGAGAATCTAAATTATTTACATTGTAAATTGCTTTAAATGAAACATGAAAATCGTTTTTGAAAGGAAAAGGAAAATTATTCAAGGTGTTCAGACGACGATGTTGCAATAAAACTATAATAAATGTGCCGGGTAAAAAAATATGGAATCATTACGTATTATAATTCATTTTTTAAGAAAAGATGCTTGCATTTTTTTAAGATATAACTAAATCCGGTATTTGAAGTGTCTCCAAAAGTTTAAATGACATTTTCTACAAAGTTCTTTCCCTGTTTCTTAATTCTTATTGGGAATTTCCTTATCGGTCTCCTTGCAGGATTATAAGAATCCTTTAGAAGTCTATCAAGAAATTCTTATGCAGAAAAAATCGCACAAAATTAAATTTAAATATTTTCATTAGTTCAAATTAAACATTTATGCATTTTCTAAATTCTAATGACTCAATTTTCCTTTTTATTTAAATTTTATGAGAACTAATAACCAAATGCGCTTTCCAAATTGAATAATAAATCATTTCGCAAAAGCATTTTTTTCCCAAACTGCGGGTTTCCCCAACTCTTTCGTGTCGTCGCCCAGGAAATATTTTCGAGAAAATAAAAGACGACGGATAAAAAGAGCTAAAATGGCAATAAGACTTTTAGCTCCAACCGCAACAATTTGTATGGATTTCCGGTCTCATTTGCGCCTCACCGAGTGATGTAAGACTGCTCCACTTTTGTGGGGCCAATCAAGAGGGCAATTTGTGGGTATTTTTTTGCTCACCAGTTGTGTCCATGTAGATGATCAGAACACTCAGGACAGTCGCGAATGAGATCAGACAGAGAGCTATGGGCAGGAGTTGCCGCAATGGTGATGGCCCAACGGCTCGACCGGCCTTCAGGGATATCTTTCCGGGGCCACAGGATGCATTAGGCGTCATCTTGCCTCCGTTCTGGTTACCAGACAAATTCAGAGATTTCGCAGTCATTCTGGAGACTTTCCTGTTCTATAAGAATCTGCTGGAAGAAAACGAGAAAATAGTTGTTAGACTTTCCGGGAATCTTTTTTTTCTTTTGGCATTAACAATATTTTGACTTTCTCCCCTCTATGTCCAAACACACCGTATAGTGTCTCTGAATCACTCGCCCAGACAGAGATCACGGGCAGGTGTTCAGCGAGCAGTTCGGAGGACAATAAAAACTCATCTTCACAAAAAAATCCACGTAAACCGATCCCTGAGCTTTCCAAACAAATTGCGTCTCTTCACAAAATTGCGAGAGCTTCTCCGACCAGAATAAATAAACAAAAGTGTTCCATCTCAGTAAATATTCACCGAAAATATAAATCTTTGGCTTTCTGAAAAAAGGGTTTTCTTCGCAGATGAAAGAAAAACCCATGATGAGGATAAAGTGACTCATTTTTCCCTTTGATTTACCTCTAAAATTATCGCATTTCCCTGCAATTCCTGTAGCTGGGCGTGCGTGGGTGTCTCTGTTGCAGAGATTATGTATTTCTAAACACTTTTAAGGCATTTATAAAGAATTCCTGATGCTGATGCCAGAGAAATGCTTCACAATCACCATTTCCACCATGAATTTTTTCCCATGCGGATTTCTTAACTTTTGCCTCCACCCACTGACTCGAGAGCACTCACACGCGATAGAGTATCACCTAGTGTTACTGTTAAACTTAAATCTATGTAAAAATTGTGAGTAATAGTGGAAATAAATAGAAAATAAACTGGCCCACACGATAGTATCAACTATTCCGGAACTTCTGAAGCCCATCTGCCACTCAACGAAAGTTCATTTCAACTGAACGAAAAAATAAAAACTGACAGCATTTTGCAACCTAACCTCACTTCCGGTGGGCGGGAATTTGTGGTGTGTTTGGGTTTTCTCACCAGAATCAAAATAATGTACGAGTTTGACGAAAATCCCGTGTCCACGGGGGATAACTACGACTTGGACGAGGCAGGAAGTGATCAAGAGAACGAGAACAGAGAAAACAATGGAGAACTTCCAAAGGTTCCTACAGAACCGGCTAAAGATGGTGTTAAAGTGGCTCCTAAGAAGATCGTCCGGAAACCTCGAATCACTCTCAACACGGCAAAGTTGAAGGGGGATCGTGGACTCCACACCATTGAGGACTACTTCCGGGACGTTAAGTACAAGGGGAAAGGCCACGAAGCGGAGGATCTCAACTTGATTATGCGGAAACTGGAGCACTGGGGCCACCGGGTGTTCCCCAACATGCTCTTCCAGGACTTTGTCAATCGCGTCGAGCAACTCTCCCGGAAAGCAGATGTCCAGGTACACCATAAGAAGTATAAGTTGAACATGCTAATGCCGGAAGTGAGATTGGATGACCATCAAGATGAGAGAATGGAAGATGAACCTGTGGATGAATTTGATGCTTTGCTATCGGAACAAGTGGAAATGCAGAGGAATGTCTCTCACAGAGAGAATACTGGACAAACCTCCAGCAACTCATACATGGATTACTCATTTAGAGATGATTTCGGAGCAGATTTATCTCTTGGAGTGACGGAAATTCCTCCAACTCCACCACCCCCAGCAATCCTGACGGAGGAGACAAAGGCGAAGATTGCTGAGAACCGGAGGGCTGCTTTGGAGCGTCTCCGTGTGAAACAGGCTTCTCAAGCCCTTGAAATGTCTCAAGATCCTCAAAATACAGAAGAATAAATCATTTTGCAAGAATAATAACGGCAGTTTTGTTTCAAAAAGTTTTCCGGAAGTCAGTATGGTGAATATATTTTTGTTATGCTGTCAGTTCGGAAATAAAAAAAATCGACTGTCAATAATCTGTAAACGACGAGCTCGCTGTTTTTGAAGGAAAATCCTTAAAAGTCTCAGTTAATTTCTCTCCGGGAATAGTAAAACCAACTCCTAACAACAGGTAAGTCCTCATCCTTCATGAGATCATCAAAGTTTCCTGATTTTCACATGTTTTTTTGGCAGTGCAAATTGCGTCACAAATTGTGAAATCTCGAAGCCTCTATTGCGCCTGAAAAATGCTCTCCCGTTTGGTTTTATCTGGCTCCTCCGCCGTGGGAGCGATTGCCAGATCCAGCTTCCATGCTCCTCCAATCAAGCCGTGCTCCCTGATTGTCAGGCAATTCGGCCGAGAGGCCAGAGGGAATGTTTCCAGTAGAATGGGAGCTCGCACGAGGCCGAGTCTCAAGGAGAGACTAATGGCCCCCGCTGGACCCAATGCCTTCAGTCTGGGTAAGGGCGCCCTGGCTGGAGGATCCGCTCTCGGACTGGGAGCACTCTGCTTCTATGGATTGGGATTGGGATCGGGAACCAGCGCTCTCAACAACTCAATGTAAGGAGTTTGAGGGGTTTTTTTGAGAACTTTTTTGAGATTCTCGTTTGCTTTCCAGGCTCTGGCCTCAGTATGTCAAGGAGAGGATTCACAATACTTACATGTACTTCGGAGCATCTCTGGGCATCACAGCGCTCACGGCTATGGCAGCTTTCCGTTCTCCAGCAATTCTCAACATTGTCAGCCGGAATGGCTTTATGGTGAGTTAAGGCTTCCCTGGAAGCCAATACTGAAGGGTTTTCATGCTCTAATATAAATTTCTGCGTCCCTTCTTCAGTCGATCGTGCTTATGTTGGGCGCAGTTGTCGGTTCCGGAGCGATCGCTCAATCGATTCCCTACACAGAAGGCATTGGGGCGAAGCAGTTGGCTTGGGCAGCTCATTGTGCCATCCTGGGTGCTATGATTGCTCCTCTCTGCTTCGTCGGGGGTCCCATTCTGACCAGAGCCGCTCTTTACTCTACCGGAGTGGTCGGAGGACTCTCAACGGTAGCTGTTTGTGCGCCCAGCGACAAATTCCTCTATATGGGCGGTCCACTGGCCATTGGACTGGGCGTTGTCTTCGCATCGAGTCTAGCATCCATCTGGCTACCACCCACAACGGCTCTGGGCGCAGGATTGGCTTCAATGTCCCTTTATGGAGGTCTTCTTCTCTTCAGCGGCTTCTTGCTTTACGATACGCAAAGGATTATCCGACGAGCGGAAACACATCCGATGTACGCAATGCAGAAATTCGACCCTGTCAACTGGTGAGTCATTTTAATGAAGTTATTAATTTTTAAGAAATTCGTTTAAAAATAATTTTTAATTCTCTTTATAGCGCTATGTCGATCTATATGGACACATTGAATATATTCATAAGGATTGTGAGTTTGTTGGCAGGAGGTGGTGGAAATCGTAGAAAGTAGACAATGTGCTGTTTAATTAGATAATAATTCATGTAAATTTTTGAGAAATAATCATTAAAAATTAAGCTTCAATAAATTTATTTGCTTTTTCGTTAACTTTGTGTTTCATTCAAATCTCAAATTTCGGAATTTTCCGAAACCAGCGATGACAACGTCAGTCGGCCATATTTGTATTTTGTTTTGCTTCTCGGGAATTTTTCTCCTCAGCAAGGAAGCTGAAAAAGTGATTTTTGATCATCAAAGTGAACTCCTACAGTATTAAAATTGATATTAACTTGCTGTAGCATCAAGTAAGAGGACAAAGGTGAGAAAATATCTGTAATTTCTCAATTTTTCCCTGACGTCATGAGTAATGTCTGGCCATAGAAAATTTTCCTAATTTTCTCTGCTCAAATAATCAATTTTATTCGATTTATGCTTGCTCAGTGTGTCTAGCAATTAGTCATGAATCAATAAAGACTGCTGAGAAGGCAGAATCACGCCAGAAATTTACTGTAAAAGCCTCCAAGAAGTGATGACTAATGCCTCCCTAATTGGTGGATTTTTTTTTAATGTGTTTCCGCAAAAATGCAATTGATGTATTTTCCCACCATTCACTGCGCGATTTCCCTCCCCAAATCCCCGTGAACGTGAAGACACTCGGAAAAAAGATTTTACTACATTTGGGTTTCTTTATGTACAATTTTGTCGCAAAGCCCATTCGCTAGTGCTGCATCGGAGGAGCTGCGTAGAACATGGGATTGGGTCCCCGGAAAAAGGGGGTGGATGATTTGCAAGAGGCAAGTCATGCGATTTTCAGTGATTTTGTTAAAATCAATAAATTACACGGCGGAAAGTTTTCATTGCCAAGAGTCTCCACTGTTCAGTGGCTCAATTTTTAATTAATAGTTGTTTCTATTTCAGTCTTTATTCAACAATTAATAATGACTTATGGCCCTTTGTCCTTAAGTCCACGTAAAAACTAAAATTACGTTAGTGAAGTTTGAGAATTGAAGTTCAATAAATCTCCGCCATACAATAGATACTTACAGATATCATGGCAATTATGATAAAGGGAGTTCAATTGTTATTGAAAAATAAGAATGAAAGTCAAGGACAAGATGCTTATGGTTCACTTCTTCAAATTTGTGCCAATTTTCATTTTGATATATCTTATCTTTTGGCAACACGGCTAACCACTTTTAAAACCGACCTTTTAAAAAAATACAAAATTTATTTATAAAGCCTGTTCGATTCTGAAGTATTCTCTGTACCCATACCAAATTTCATCCCGATCGATTCAGCAGTTTGGCCATGGTGTTCGTTTACAATGAAATAATAAGCTGGGATATTGGAATCCCAGCTAATAAAGACAGACAGACATACGGACAAACAGTTAGAAAAGAACGGAGAGAGTCCTTAATGTACATCAAATCCACGACTGTTTATTTTATAGACATCCTTAAAGGCGATATTCCATTGACCGTGGGAAAATAATAGCAAAACCATCCGTTCTCAAACGCTTCTCCCTCTTTGATTAGTACTAAATTCGTACAACATTTATAAACATTCGTACAAGAATGCACGGAAATTCCAATTATCAAATTCTGGAATGCCAAGTCCTGGAATTTAAAATTCCAGGTCCTCTGAGGAAGATTTCGAGGACATTGGAAGTCCGACGTAGGCGACGTGGATATTCTTAATTTTTGAGAGAGAAGAAAACTTCTCTCGGAATGCTTCATCATTTTATTAAAACCTCTTGTGATAATGAGACAGGAAGTCAAAAGAGATGAGAAGTATTTCCTTTTCTAGACTTTCTCAAGCTATAATATTTTTCAGTAACATCCACTGAATTTGGCATAAAATATTCAATTGTATCAATTCTGTGCTCTTCGTCTACTAGAGAGGCAAAATCATAGTTAAATAGAAAGTCCTGTTTTCACTGGATTCCCTTTTGATTGCCTGGAATTCAAATTTGCGCGTCAAAGCAATATTTATTTATGAGAAATATGATAGAAAAAAAGAGAAAATGATCTCGTGTGCTAATCAGTAAGAAGGAAGGAAGGAAGAAAAAACATTATCAATTCACTAAAATGCTTTTTAAGCATAAAAATATCTGAATATGAAAGAGATTTCACGGAAAAACTAGAAATAACTAATGAAAAATTGAAAAAAAGCCTAGAATAATCGGAATATCCGGAATATCCTCAAAAAAATTTATGTATCATATCTGATACAAATATCTCTGGACGTTAAGTGCCATCTTTTGGCCTTTTTGGTTTACTCCCAAAACTGTTGCTGATTGAGAAGCACATGAGAGGCGCAATGGAAAAAAAATTCTTAATACATTTTGTCAATATTGAAACAATTAAATATGCGATAAATGTTTCTCTCGAGAATTTTTGAGCGGCTCAAAAAGTGTTCACAGCTGTTAGGAAAAAACAAATTGCTGGGGAACTGCGGGAAACTCAATAAACTGTTTGTGGTGAAGGTTTGTTTCTCTTAATATGAAATTTTATGCAAAACTCCTTATCAAAATGTCTGTGATTACATTGTTTCCAATTAATATGTGTGTGCGAAGACTGAAAGGCATAGCTTAATTAAAATTCTTACACTGTGATAACTAAACTTCTGTGATATAAATAATTTCTTTTTTCAACAATCCCTCCCAATGGCTTCCACGTTGACGGAAAATGTTCTATTCAGTTGATTCAGTTCTTGGAGAGCTTTTGTGATTTCCGGTGGTGTTTTTGAGTGAAGAATGGAGACTCTCAATAAATTGTATTTGTACATTGGAGTGGATAATTATTGTAATTTATCTGGAAATTGAGATGGATTTAAAGTCTTTTAAATGGATGTTTTCTTTTCTTTGATAATTTCAGTATCCAGGATGTCGGCGGGTCCGTACAATTACAATTACATCTTCAAATACATCATAATTGGTGACATGGGGGTTGGAAAGAGCTGCATTCTTCATCAGTTCACAGAGAAAAAGTGTAAGAACTTTCTTTTTCGCAGTGTTTGATAATTTTGTTATTGTGAACTTTTTTCTTTCCTCATCCAGTTATGGCCAATTGTCCTCACACAATCGGCGTTGAGTTCGGCACGAGGATAATTGAGGTGGCGGGTCAGAAGATCAAATTGCAGATCTGGGATACGGCTGGCCAGGAGAGATTTCGTGCTGTCACCAGATCGTACTATCGCGGAGCCGCTGGAGCTCTGATGGTGTACGATATCACGAGACGATCGACCTACAATCATCTGAGCAGTTGGCTGACAGATACGAGAAATCTGACAAATCCCAGCACTGTGATCTTCCTCATTGGCAATAAATCCGATCTCGAGAGTACAAGGGAGGTCACCTACGAGGAGGCTAAACAGTTTGCCGATGAGAATGGCTTGATGTTTGTGGAAGCGAGTGCAATGACGTAAGATATTCCCTTTATTCTTGCTTTTTTTTGTTATATGAATTGATTTTTTGTCTGTTTGCATTGAACTGATAATGCTCTCTCATCTCTATTCAATTTGGTGGTTTCTCAGATCAAATTCCACTCAATCTATCAGTCCAAAAATTCGAAATTGAAGCTCGAAAGAGATTCAAATGAGAGCAAATATTGATAGATAAGTGAAACATTGCCCAGAGACTATCGCGCAAAATGTGCAGCTTAGAAAAGAGAGCACGCAAAAAGGAGGAAAATGTGGGACAAAATGCAAATTAGAGCGATATCGTTGGAGTGTAGAAAATTCGCGATAAGAAATTTATTGAACTTTTTTATGATTCAGCGGATTCAGCAAATGATTCTGTTGTTACTTTCAGTAATTAAATTAGCGCAAAAATGTGATTTTGCGTGAAATATAAATGATAATGAAATTGTCATGAATATGTTTTGACTGAATGATTTTTTTGTTGGGAGAAAGATAAGGTGAATAGCCGAGAATTCACGAAAATGAATATTTTCTTATGCGCATTGAATTCGCGGAAAACTTTTGAGGAATCTTTAGGGGGTTTTCAGACAGATTTCGGCTAGAAAATAATTTTAGAAAATATTTTGTTAAGTGAATTTTTGGGAAATGGATAAAGAAAACATTTATGTATCATATATGATACAACGTGCATCAGCGAGATCAGATTTCGTATCTTCACGATAAAAAATTGGGAAATAATTCATTTTTCATGCACTTTTTCGAACGAGATAAGAATTTTCTCAATCCTAATCTCCGTAGGATTCATTTTTCTTCAAAACTTTTTAGAACCTTGAAGTCTGTCCAAGAAATTAAATGAGAAAATCAAAAATCACTTGTGATTTTGGTTCGTGAAAATATTAACATAGCATTTTGAAAAACTTTAGGAGAACTGGTTTAATCTCCTAACT
>CAKKOB020000465.1:1714-33156 GCA_918844115.2 Phlebotomus perniciosus | reverse complement strand
CCACTGGACATGGCGCTAAGACTGCTCGTCATGCTGGACTGTCCACTCCAATCTAACGTCATTGTGTACCAAAGAAAGCAATTATTAAATTTCAAATACAAAAAAATAGATTGCAGATTGAGAAATACTTCAGAATAACGGCCTAGCTACGCTTTTGCAGGAAAGATAGGGCATGTCGTATTAAGCCACGCCCATAAATGACAGAACATTCTAATGGGCGGACTTTCTCTGAGCACAAGATAAATGATTCTCTGGGCGTGGCTAAATTTTGAAATCACGCCCTCCCAACCTGCAAAAGGTTGAAATTACGGGTAAAAGTTAGTCTCTTGGTGGGTAGAATTAACTTTTTTTGTTAGAAGGAAAATCATCAAACTAAACTTGGTTAAGCTGAAATTTTAGCATAGAATACAGATCTGCTTTAAATAAAGAGACAAGAGAGATGTCCATCAGCAACAGATTTATTTCATCAACCAAGAAAAAATCATCACTCATCTTTCAGGTTACGTTGTAGCTCAATATAAATCTCATCAAAGATGGTAGAGTATATATAGAGAAAATAAGATATAAGAACTTAGAAATAGAAAAACAAAGTTTTATATAATAATTTTTTTTTCAATCCAATTTTTCCTAAATTATTAACAATTTCTAGTACAGTAGGTAAAATTATAATGGTTTCTCTCTTAAATAATTCGTTCAGAACAATTAATTCCATGCCAATCTCTGGCAAACCCTACTTACTTATAAACTTCTCCGGGATGGAGTTCTGAGGTGTCTGAACTGGCGTCGGAAGGGGCGTCGACGGATATTTGGGCGGAGATGATGCCGGTGTCTTGAACATGGGGGCCGCCGTCATGGTCTCCAGGAAGGCGTCCAGTTGCCTGAGCGAGAGCGCATTGTGGAGCGTCTCAAGAGGTCTGATGGACGGAACACCTCCAATTCCTTCAAGTACTGTGAACATAGTGAATATTCTCTTTCGACTATTTCTTTGCTAATCATTAGAAAACTAAAAAAATACTATGAAACGAAATCAAATGGAACCGAAAATTGAGAATGAAAAATTTTGAAAATTTGACCATTTTGATGACATGCAATATTTTATAAAAATTTGTAAATTATTAATTTGTTTAAATTGACTGTAAGAAGCTAAGATTTAAATTTATACCATAACAAAATTTTAAAGACAAGCATTTAAGGAAAGGAATCCATAAAAGGGAGTTGTTATTGTTATTTTTATAGTTGTTAGAAAATGAGCGTGCTAGGAATAATTTTTGGAAATAATTGGAAATAATTTAACTGTCTTCACAAATTCAAGAAAAGTCCCTAAATTTGTATTTGAATATCAAAAATTCTTTCAGAATTTCACAAAATAAGAAAATTTGTTATATTTTGTTTTAGTACTGATGCCATAAAATAAAATATATAATACAGAAATGATCTTATACAGTGAATATGAACATGAATTTATGAATGGGGTGAATCTGAAATAAACTTCAAAATTTAATAAGCTGAAAGCATTCAGTTTATTTGGCTAAATCAGCCCCTATGATTTAGCTAAAGTGTCTTGCTTTTAATTTTCTCACAGAAAAACTCAGGGATTTTCCAGTTCTAAACCTAGCCCCGTTGAATTTGTTTTATGAAGAGCAAGGAGGGATATTATTAGGAGGAGATAGATCAAAATGAGGTACTTCAGCACCTCAATGAAAGCTCCTCATAAAATTCCTTGCATTTCCTGAATCTTTTTTAGATGCTTTTCGAGATCTTTATTCCTGAACAAATTTTTGAAGCAATACAAAATTGATCCAAAAGCTTTACAATTTGTTAAAGCTCCAGGATTTTTCCCCCTCTATTCGGTCACTTTTTGGAATCTGGATTCTTGATTTCTTGAAATATCTATTTCAATTTTCCTAATGTTTGACAGATGGCGCACACTGAAATTTGGTTACTGATGGGTGTGACTATTTTGTTACACCGAATATAAAATATTGTCGTTATCCAAATCCAGAAACCAAATTTCAGGGAGCGCCATCTGTCAAACATTAGGAAAATCTAAATAAATATTTCAAGAAATCAAAAATCCAGAATCCAAAAAGTTGTCTAATAGATGTGTTAATTGTTCTTAAATTAAGGGGTCAATTCTAGACAACATGTGTTATGTGTTAAGGTGTGTTAAAAACCCATAACACACTGCTTGGTATTCTGGATAACACATTTTAAGTTCAAAATGACAGATGTGTTAACAAAAACTCTTTACAAAAACATCATGTGTTGCTATTAAAACTCTCCAAAAGTGTGTTATCTAGAATATCTAGGTAGTGTTATCTCCATAACACATGTTATGTGTTGTTCTAACATGTTTTATAGACAACACATAACACATGTTGTCTAGAATTGACCCCTAAGTTCCATGGATTTTTTAAAGCTTAATTTAGGAAGCTCTACTAAATGAATTCTAAAGCTCATGAAGTTGACCCAAAAGCTGCACAATTTTTTAAATGGTTGTAAAATTAAACTATTTATACCTAAGCTGTAAAAAATTTACCAAAAGTTCATGATAATCACCCGGAACTTAGTTACTGGATGTTAAAATATTATACTACTTATAATATTTATAATCTATTATATTCTAAATTGAATTTGAATTTAATTAAATGCATTTTATTCATATTGATGCAAAACTCTATTAATTTCAAGAGAATTTTATTCACAAGTTTCAAGTTTGCAAATTTAATCCACTTCTGACCTAATATCTCTCCCTTGAAGGAAAAGTATTGCTATTTATTTAGGGTAAAGTCTTGACTTATGGAACAGTTTAACTAAAATCTTAAATTTTGAGTTTCGAAATTAATTTTATTTCGTGATTTTGTGGTTCTATGAAACTCAAGAACTAAAAATTTGAGATTTTAGTTAAACTTAAGACTATAAAAATAAATCTCTTTCTCTTTATACTAAATCGTGACAAACTTCAAAAAATACTTCGCTATCATTAAAATTTTCACCCAATTTGTATTACTTTTCAAAATCTTTTTTTTTCTAACGATAAACTATCGTCTGATCGTGAAGACAGATCACAAGGGAACAACTCAAAATTGGCATCAATCAAATCAACGAAATCAACAATAAAGAAAAAATAAAATAACATCTAGTGTTAGTGAATTAACTCTGCAAAGACATGGGGGTCTAAAAACCCAGCTAGGAATGAACTCTTAAGGGTTTATACTGGTAAGATATGAAAGAATGTAAAACAAAATTACCTGATGGCGAGGCTGTGCTGGGTATCATGTCCCTTAGATTGGGCGCTGAGGAACTGCCACTGATCACTGCTGTGCTAAATAGACTATTGGTGCTGGCCATTTTCTTGCTAAATCCGCCAAAACCAAACATTTTGAAATAGCTCATCTGGCCGGCGATGCTGTGTCGTTGACGCCTCACTGTGTTCGATGATGATGATGTTTGAACAGATGACGCGGCTGTTGTTGTCACCGTGATATCTGAATTGTGTTGTTGGTTTTTGGTTGATGCATGATCATGGGAATATGTTGGTGTGGTTGAAAGAGATTTGGACACATTTGTTATGACACCATGATGGGCTTTTGCATTAGTATCATTGCATCTCTCTCGCATCACATCAACACCCTGCTGTGTCACTATGTCATCGCTTATGTTACTGTCCTCATATGCAATTAATGTTGTATTAATGAGACCATCGGATATGGACTTTGTTAGATGACTCGACACGGGATCACCGTCATTATTGGTCATATGTAATTCATGATAAAGATCTTCAGTTGTGCCATGTCTGTCATGTATTGGTGGATCGGGTGAATCAACCGTAATACGTGGCAAATTATTATCAACAGCATCAGCATTGTTAGCTGAATCACGCATGCACAGACATAGACGCGCCGGTGCCGAGTGTGCTCGTCTCTTCTCCTCGCGTGCATCATCAGTATCAACAGCCACTGTTGCGCCGCTCTCCCCCTCCCCCACCACCAAATCCAATTCCAGCATCGACGTGACGGGATTGTGGAGAGTACTTCGCCGATGAATCGGCACTTCAGGACTCTCCGGATTACCCTCCACATCCGTCAAGCCGGCCAGCCGATGGAGGCAAGTACAGGAGAGCGGACGCTCATTTGTCGCCATCAGCGATATTCTACTCCCATTTAACGGTCGGACACTGTACAATGGGGGCTCATCCTCAAATCCCTTCCCCACATCCGGACTAGCCAGGTCCGATTTGAAATTTATGGCCGACAGAGGCAACTCATTTGTCGCCGAATTGATATCATAAAGTGGCGTCGATACTGATGCCCTCTTCCTCTTCTCTCTACCATGCACCGGAGGTAAAGCAGCACCGGCCATGCCATCTAGCATGTCTTCTAACAAACACAACAGAGGTCATTTCAAAAGAAAAAGTTTAAGGAAATTACGCACACAGATTATTGATTCACAAAGAAAAGGGATATTAAAAAAGAAAATTCAACAAAAAATTTGATTGCAGATGGCAGACATTAGTTTTTTTTTTAAATAAATTTACAAAATCAAAAAAATAAAAACACCACAATAGAGAAAACAATAGGATCAATCCACAGATACGAGATAAGGATATCAAAATATCAAGCGGTGAATGATGATTAACATTTTTAAAACATTATTTTTTTATCCAATTTTTTAAATCAGGGGAACCACGAGTAATTTGGGTGGTGATTTTTTTTGGAACCATGAAAGAAAGAAAATTTTAAGAGAAAGAAAAAGAGAAATATTAGAAAATAAGAGTATAGACAACCAAATTTTGAGATTTTATCATTTTAAAAACAAATTTTCTTCTGTGTTTCTCAACTTTGATCAAACCAACCAATAAATTCTTTGTTAAAAAGCATCAACTCTTTTCAATTCAGCAAATTCGTTTTATCATGAATTAATTGACACAACAACTCGTTTTTTCTATAAATATCTTTTTTGTTTTTTAGTAGCCATGAACATGCAGTTAGTGGGATTATTTCCTCGAAGAACATCTTTTCTTCTTTTCTTTTGGGAAATTTTGCATTTTGAAAAAATGTTTGTATCTCCATTTTTTGTCTTGGTTTTCATGGGACTTTTTTCTCGCATAAGATTTTTGTGAAAACGAAAATTTTCGAATATTGAAATTTTACTCATTAGTTGTTCAAGAAAGCACAGACACAGTAAAATCAAGAATTTTCATCTTTGATCATTTTTTTGTGCCTTCTCAACCATCTAATGAGGATGACTGATCACGGATTCGAATCTCTCTTTCTGTTGGGTCAAAGACACGGTTCAAAAGTCGGCCAGATGTGCAATTCCAAATTGATTTTCAATGTTTTTTTTTGCTCATTAGTCGTCTCTCCCTCTTCACTTTCCCTCAAAAAACAATTCAGAAAAAAATATCCTTAAATTAGTCGAGATTTTCTATAGTTTAGTCAATAAAGGCAATAAACATTATTTAGAGAAAGAAGATAATTCTGAGTAATAGTTCTAAATAAAGTACTGAAAAAAGTCACTATTATAGAACTAAAAAACACAGTTGAAAAGGATAAAGTTTGCCAATAAAATTGTGATTATAAGTTGGTAATATACGAAAAGAAAAAAACGATGGAATTGATTTTATGAGAAAAGAATTAAAGCCATAAATTTTTTAAATTCTATGTTGAAATTTTGCAAATAGAGAGAAAATAATAGTGTTTCAATAATTAAAAGGAAGAAATATAACAGTCGTTTCTTTGCACCTTTCAACAGGTTTGAGTAAACGATTGTATTATAGAAAAAAGAAAACCAAGGATCATTTGGCTGGTAAATATAAGCCATAAAAGTATTTTTCTATACTTCATTTTTTAATATTTTAAATTTGGTGAATAATTTCATTAAACACGATAAAAGAGTAGCTGAGCGTTTCAATATAAGCGAACTCGCAGTTCAAGGGCGCAATAAACACTTGATTCTTGATTGCGAGTTCAAATCCCGGTAATGACAATTTTTTTAATCTATCTTTTATCTTTTTTTCTTAAATAAATTATCTAAACTAATAAAATTCACCAGTCAAATGTCCTTTTGAGAAAAATTCATGCGACAATTTTCAGCCTCCAGCATTTTTTTAAGTAACTTAGAGATCCTCTTGATTAATTCCTTGGTTTCTTGCTGATGAGTTTAACCAGCAAAATATTGGAAAAGTGTTAAAATCATAAAGAAAAATGCACCATCAAATGGATGATTTCACGATTTACCTTCGTCATTAACCGCTTGGAGACTTTGGTATCGCGGATAGTGATCAGCTAAGAAGGAATTTCAACATTAATGATCATGAGGGATTTCACGGTCTCTTTTCTTTTTTTTTTTTGAAAAAAATAAAAAAGAACAACTAAACGTGAGTCTCCCCAGTGAACAACTACAGAGAGCTTTTCTACAGTGAATAAAATAAAATATTTAAAAAATAAATTATGAGCATTTTTCTACATCGCAATAAAGATGATTTAATAGGAAGACGAATTAGAAATGATCCATGAAATAGTAATTGAATGGGATAATAATGATAAGAATATTATTTTATACATACATGCAGTTGACAATTATTTTAAATAATTTCCATCATCTTTCAATGTCAAACACTTTCTCTCTGCCAATTTTTTCTTTAAATTCTATCTTTATCCTTTTTTTAGCTTCTCCCCGCAAATCGGAAAAAGATCATGTGAGTATTTTTTAAGAAAAAAATAAATATACCTATAGTGAATTTTTAAGCGAGGAAAACATGTTATTTCCATTAAAGGGAAAACCCCGACGGAGGATGATAGCGTTAAATTCCTCGGTCGTTGCGACAGATTATTATCGGAAAATATAAGGCGATGAAATCCACGAAAATCTTACCTTTAGCCTTGGACTGTGTCGTCTCATACGATCGCGATCGTGGCTCAGTGTCCGGACTCATTGATCTCGTGGCACCCAAAGAACCTCCTTGTATCTGTTGCTGCGACGCCAATTCCTTGCTCAGTCTCTTGGCCAAATCCATAGCCTCATGACCGGACACCGTGTGACACGATCCAATGGGAATTGGCTCAGATGATTTGATCTTTGAAGAGTTGAATTGATGCAAAGGAGCAATTTCTGACGGAGAATTATCACCTTTGGATCCTCTTGCACTCTGGAAGGTGCAATAAATATAGATTAAATAAAGTTATTTCTGAATGCTCCGTGCAAACAATTAAAATTACTGAAACTTGGATCTTCTCCAACAAAATATTATGTATATGTGTGAAAAAGTAAATATTAATTTTCTATTTATACCCCCTCAAAATGTTTGAACACTTTTAGTCAATTATGATTCACTAATTGAGAATTATGGCACGTTTTAACACTTTAATGATCACCCAGCAATTTTGAAACTTCAAATACGAAGAGTTTTCAATGAAACTCTATTTGAGAATTCAGATTCTAATTCTATAATAATAAATAATAAAACTCACCGAATCTGCTGCATCGGAATTTTGTGGAGTCATCTGGACATTCTCCTCCTCAGTTCCAACATCTCCTTCCTCGTCAATCCTCGTCGTCACGGAATCCTCCTCACCACTTGTGCTCTTCGACGTTACCGAGTCATTTCGGCTGTGCGGCCTAAATCCCGGTCCAGGCGGCAGATTCTTCTGCACGCAGCAATTCACTCCCGGCGAAAAGTGAAGCTCAACATGGAAGCGCTCCTCTGAACAGGGATCCTTCGTGGGATCCTCATACAGCATAATAACAATCTGAGACATATAATTCAGCTCTGACACCATCGACACATACTCCATCGCCCTGCGCCACTGTTCATCCGTCATCGTGTTGAGTAATCCACCGAATCGAAGCACCGTCAGGAGGGAGTGAACGTGACTCTCGCTGGTGAAGTACAGACGAGTCCTCACATGTCTTCCCGGACTGGAAACTCCATGGCTGTATCGCGGATTAAGACGATTAACACTCTCATCACCCGCCTCTTCGATATTCCTCTGCAAATCCGATTTGATCTTCTTTAACAGAGGCGTACAAATTCCCTGGCCAATGGCTATCTTCTCCTGCACCGTCAAGCCATACTCTTGTGGAATGACAATATCCGCCAGATACTTGGCATTCACGTACAACTCCTCAGCCTGCTCAAACTGGAGGGTATGCTGATTATGCTGCAAATCGTACTTAATACAGTCATAGATGTCAGGAATCTTTGATATGTCGAATGTTTTGGTCTTCGTGGAGAAGTCCTTCTCAATCTTCCCCCAGCGTCTGCCCATCAGGTCCCACGTCTCACCATGATAGAGAATCGCATCCCTAGTCTTGGGATCATCCCTCTTCACGGCAATCACCGCCATCAGAGACTGAATCAAACTGCAAACGTGAATGCAACATCTCACGGGATTCTTCACAAAGTCCAATGCCTGATTGATACTCATGCTATTCCCTGGATTAATAGCTTCACGATCTGCTTGAGTGAACTCCCGGTCCATCTGCATCAGCTCATGAAGGCGATTTTTTGCCCTAAATTAAACATCAAGTCAAAGGAGTCAAAGGATATTCCCAGAAACCGCTATTAGATAAGAGAACTCACATATTTTGATATTTGCTCGAATCACAGTCATTGTCCAACAGTCCATTCGTATTAGCACTCTTCACCATTTGTACAAGAATGGGTGTGAGTTCCCCCTCGAGTGCAAGGAGTCCCTTAGCGAAGGCGGCCGCAGTCATCTGCACCCGCCCCTCATCGCTGGCGTAGATCTTAAGATCATGCCGAAAGGTGGAATGCAATCTGGAAATACTAGAAATTTGTAATGTCACCCATTTACGAGTTTCCACATGCGGGTGGATTCACCTCAGCAGTCCCAATCCCTGCGTCCCCGAGTAGTCATGTCTGCCCTGACCTCCAGGATACATACACCGAAAGATCCTGCCCAATTCCTCTGCCTGCACCCGCCCGGCCGGCGTCAGCTCACCGCCCCACTTGAGAATTAGCACAAGTGAGGGCTCCTTTGGCGCATCTGCTAGTGACATGCCTTGAAATTAAAGACTCTTCCAATCAAATGGAAAGCCGAATGCTTTTGCCTTCCACTCACCGTCATCTGAACTGGAGCCACGTGGGCGTCCCTTTGGCTGATACTTCATCTGCACCTTCCGGTTGATCCCCGAAAAGTGACCATACATCTCCAGCACTGACTTCAGTTGCTCCAACTTTCCCTGCTTCTCCTCCACCTCAGCGTCCGCTGCTTTTGTCTGGATCTCAGCCAGCAGATACCGGGCGATGTCGAGGATCTCTTGCAACTGCTTTGGGCGCTTCAGTTTCACATGGCCATGCTTGTAGCCGTCGTACTTCTCAAAGATCTCGAAGAATCTAACGACAATGTTATTGTTAGTTTTCGTATCAAAGAATTTTTCATTCGATTGGAGGACTTGTACGAAAACATTCCCCCTGAATTATATGGTTTAGTGGTAAATCTCATGTTTATAACGAAAATGTAATCGTTACTCTTCAGAGAACTCGAGAATTACCTCCTTAATAGAGTTATTTAGAAAGCCTAACCACTGACTCATTGAGATTGCTAATGTTTACACTCACCATATCTAAATTATTTCAATTTAAAATGAACTTACTTAGGATGACGCACTTCCACTTTCATCTTCTGCTTTGGCGTCCTATCACCGTGCCTTATCACAGCCACCACACACCTCAGCTCCATCATTTTGCCAAATGTCGTGGGCACAATTGGCGGATCATCGAGTTGAAATGGCACAGACCACGGAATATGGAGCGTTGGAGTCAATTCTCTCAAAATCATATTACCCAGTATTTTAGCACAATCATCGTAATACTTATTTGAATTCTTAACAAAGCTGAAACCATTCACGTCGCACACATACGACTTCCCATTGGCCCTATAAGGGTTAACAAAAAAAGTGATTGTGAAAGAGAAGATCATTTTGGGTGAAAGTGAGACTTACCTCAGTAGATCGAAACCACAAACCGTCTGTTTGAAAGCAAGACAGACTTTGCGTGAAATCAGCTTTTCGCCATTGCTTAATATCACAGGATATCGAATCTCCTTTCCCTCCCGATCACGTTCAACTTTTCCATCCAGGGCTGGGCTCTTTCTCGCCTCCGCATGAGCATAATCCGGCCCCACAGTATAAACTTTAACATCCGTCCCATCAGTCGGCATGAAGTCCTCATAGATGAAAGATCCTGTCTTCCTCACACGAGACTCAGGCGAATAAACACTACTTCGGCTGCCGATCTTCCTGAATAACCTCTGACTCCCACCGCCGGCGGATGTTGGATAGTAGATGTAGATATTGTGATCCTCAGCCGACACAGGTTTCTCCACAAAGGGCTTGTTGAATGTCACCCCATTGACTTCCACGTGATCCTCGCTCTCTAAAAGTTCGTGATCTGTTCAGTGAAAGAAATGCCCAGTAAGCTATTTGAGACATTCACACTAAATTGACAGACATTTACGTTTTGGATCAGGAGAATCGCGATCAAGGACAGCATATCGGGGAATTTCAATTCCTTCACTCTCCAATATCGAGTAAACCTTCCGTCGATCCTATTTCACCAGAGCAAATCAATCAGACAGACATTTTTTTTTATTTTCATGCTCAATCAAAAGTGATTGTCTCAAATTGATCTAATACCTGAATATCATACTGGGTGTGAAGATTATTTATCACATAGGGCTTCCTTAGTTGAGCATAGTTGACCGCCTTCTCGAGTGGGAAGCCCTTTGAGTGGAAGGATATGAGACAGTCACAGACCGGCCACTTCTCCACGGGATCTTTGAGGATGACCTCCTCTGGAAACACAACAATCTTGATGTACTCAAACTCTTGGAGACGCGTCAGGATCTCCTTCATTGGCTTCGATTGGGACTTTTTCGCCATGGCACAAACGCCAACGACCACCTGCTTCCCTGAACATGACGATACACTCCCATCAGAATCAATTTCAGCTGGATCACAGAGATCTATGTCGCCCTGAAGAAGGTAGATGAGAAAAGAAAATATTCTCAGAATAAGAATAATTAACGAAATGATCTTGTGATCAATGATCACGTAAGATTGATAGCTCGATCACACGGGAAAACACATGATTGGGGACAAATTTGTTGAAATTATATTCACATGATTACCCATTCTCGAATAATATAATCGTTAATATTAATAAAATGATGGATGAGAAATGAAATTATGGTGCTGTCACACGAAAAATTCTGTTAACAAAACTATTAAAAGAATTTTAAGAAAATCTCAATATAATTGCGGAAAATGCCATTCAATCTAATCAGGAGCTTTGGCAGTACTGATTTTTGTAGTACTGATATTTCAGTACTGACATTTACTGACAGAAAACTCAAAGGAGAATTTGGCGGGTGAACACTCAATGGAAAACCAGAAAATGCCTTGCGTTAGTTGCAGAAGCTTTTAATCATAGATTTCAGTACTAATTTTAGTTCTACTGACATTTCAGTACTGATATCAGTAGCTAATAAAAGCTCCTAATTAGGCTGAACGATATTTTCTTCTCTTTCAATGAGTTTCTTCGCAAAATCCTTTCTAGAATTTCACCAATAATCCCTCAGTAAATGGCTATGATTAGAAAATTCGATAGTTTTCCTATTAATAGAACTGTTAACAGAACTACTGCCGTGTAACAGCACCATTAATGATACAATTTGTCACGAGACTTTGAGAGAAAGAGGAGAAATAAAACAATTTACATTCATGCATTCGTCACAGTAGCAGAATTCATTGTAGTTTTCTTCATCGTCATCATTATCATCACTACTATGATATCCATCATGACATTTCTGCCTTCGCCTCAGTTTCTTCAATCTCCACCAATCTTTCAACCACGACCACTCCATGACCAATTTCTCTGCTCTTCAGTTCTTTCTCACTTTACCATTTTTAAAAGTCACATGGAAATTCCCAAATTATCACTATTTTCGCTACATAATATTCAATAAAATATAATTATAGAAACACTTTTTAACTTCACTGGAATGCAAACACATTTTAGCTTTTAACACACTCCATAGCAATAAAAATAGTTGATTGTTCTGTTTTTCTACCAACTCGTGGAAAACTATCTCAATATTTGTTTATTTTGCCTTTCAAAAACATACATTATATATCTTTAGTGATTCATTTTTCATTATAGACCATCAATTGAAAATTTATGATCCATTGACAGAGAAATAGAGAGAGAAAAATTCTTTGGGTTCAATTGATTTTTCGTTAATCTCCTACTTCTAGCTCTTGTATGCAAATGAAAACGTCTTTCATAGGGTTTCAAGAGGCAACAAAACAACACGCAATATTGATGGAACTCTTTTTCAAGTTAAACTCTCAAGAATAGTTTTAGTCTATTTATAATTGATCTCTCTCCTAAATCCTTCGGAATAACGATCATTTGCCCACAGCAAACGCGAACCAACTGGAAGGCTTATATATGAGAATGCGTCAATTAGACAGCGAGAAATGATTTTTGTTGACAATGGATTGATAATGTGTTGATAAGGTTACGTGTGTGTGATATCTTTTTTTCCGTCGCCTTTCCCTTCATTTATTTATTAGATACGTGCTGAAAGAAATTCAACCTTCACCGGTGAAGCACACAGTTTACTATTCATCTCGAAAATTGTGGGGATTTTCAGCACGATTCCCTCTCTCACTCTCACACGATTATTGTAAAGAAAATTGCATATTTTGAGCGCTAAACTCACAAAAGAATTGCCTCATCAAATATTGACCCGAGATTCCCCAATATTTACCCGATAAAATTACACACGATTTGCTTTTTTTCACTCACACAGTGCAATGAATTAAATTATCACTGTACTGATTGTGTTATCGCATTAAAAGGAAATCAGAGAAATGCATTTTCATTTCACCATGAAATCGTCATTTCGCGTATCTCACTCTATAGGCGCTAATACAAGGCGGAAAGCTTAAACCTTTACTGATCATCAGTAGTTTTCTCAAAACTGATCAGTAAAAAACAAACTTTGTGCAGTAGAAAATTTCACACGTGGTCAGTACGGTTCAGCATTACTGATCACTTCGTACTTTCTACTGATCAAATAAATTAACTTATTGGTTCTGCAACTGATCTATTTACATTTCTTACTGATCATTTCAACATGAACTCAAAGTTAATGTTACACAATTTCTACTGATCAAAAATATTTGCAGTTTTTCTTCCAAATTTTAGAATAATGAGTAAAAATGTTAACTGACTCGTATGACTGCACCTTTAACTGCTGAAAGTCCACATTTTTTCTCTGGTAAAAATTGTATTGTCGGGAATTTAAAAGCAAAACATCCAATCAGCTAGTTATATAGTTTACAGATTGATTTGAGACACAATTGAGCAATTAAATTAGCTCTCACATGATTGAATAATTAAATGTCATGGCACTTCGTTATGGCATGTGCGAAATCCGTTTGTAACCAACTCAGAAAGAGGCAATTTTTGAACATATAAATCCGACTGAAAATATCCACACTCAAAATTCGGCTAATATCCTCTCATTTGGCTTTCATCACTATAAAATGCATCGCCCAAATGGATATCGACGAACACAATTCACCCATAGAGAAAAACATTGTGTGACTCTCCCGAGCCATTGAAATATAGGTCATGTATTTTAATATATTTCACTCATGTACTTGATCTTTATTTCTTCGAAAGAAGAAGTCTCACAAAAATTCCCTCCTCTCTTGTTTCATCACCGCAAAACTTAACCATATCGCTTTTGATCTGATGAAATTTTTACACCGAGAAATCAATTTATATTACGTTCCATCCATTGAGAGTTTTAAAACTGAATTCTGGAGGGCAAGAAATCATCAATATTTGACTAACTTTTTTACTACTCTAAACATTTATTACACAATCAACTCAACTGTCCCCTTCGTTTTTCTCTGTCTCTCTCTCTTTACCGCTTTTATTTTTCTTCACATTATCACGATATAAAACCACGATATTTCCATACATTCGTGTTTGCTGAAATTATCGGATTTTTGTTCCATCCAACGTTCTCTCTTTTTTTCACCCACAAACCTAAGAAATTATCTTTCCATTTGATAATTTTTGTCACACACAGTTTAACGAAAAAAAAGATTCCAGTGCGACTGATACAAGCGTTTAGCCGCACAATACGAGAAAAACACCAGAAAATGTGAGACCGCGAAAGAAAAGTCCCGAGAGAGTGAGAGACTTCTTAGTGACAACAAAGCTCAATACTGACTAAATAAAAGTCTCTCTTTCGGTGGGATATAAATCTATGCTGGTGTCGCTTGGCGGAGAGACTCAGCATTTTATTGTGAGGCACAAAATGTTGGAGGCATACACAATAATTTTTGTATACAAGAATCCGATCGTCTTACGACTTTCAACGATGGAATTTTCATCGCGCACTTTCATATATGCCTCAAAGCCCAAGAAGATACATTCGGCTCATCTCACTCCACACAAACCCCATTCAAGAATCGAAGGAAAATAACGGAATGACCCTCTCTCTCACCAAATTTTCCGCCAGAGTGGCAAGAAAATTCAAATAATAAACATTTTACAAGTGCTGATTGTTTCATCTTTTATTGATTTCAAGAAAAGAGAGGAAAAGAGAAAAGAAAATTGATAAAATACCCTTTCAAAATTGACATTCGAATCATTATTATCCTTTCTTCTTTTCATTTATAAACTCCCTCTCCTCAAAACCTTTGGCGTTTCACTTAATAAATCCCCTAAGCGGAAATTCAGAATTAGATCATTTTATAATTTCTAAGATATCATCACAACTTGTTTGTGTATGAAATTGCACTAATTACTAATTGTTATCACATGAAAATGTTATCAAATATTTGCTATTATTCACATGGAACATTTTGCGGGTGTTTGTTCAACATGTTATTAAAAGAGTTATTATTTTTAAAATGATATTTGTTTCTCTTTATATATGGAAACATTTAAATATTTATCAAACTTCGACAAACAAGTAGTATTATTTCTCGTATATTCTCAAAACCAAAATGCCCCAAGCCAAGCAAGTCGTTCGCTTTTATTTTAAGCGTTTAAGTCATTTAAAATTTCACATGTTCATGATAAATAATTATAAAAGTAAGCAAATGATTTACGAGCGCTCTCAAAACTGGAAAGTCAATACAAATTCCTGAAATTCTACCAGATTCCCTTATAGCAGTTTATATTTTTAGGGTTTTTCATTACTCTGAGATTTTTATAAGAAATATTGTATCTCCTTTTAAACGTCTATTCCTTCTCTAGATTCCAAACGGTTTCAGGTAAAAACTATGTGTTTTCGAAGGCCCCCCCCCTAAAATTCATTCAATTTTCCTCCCATTTTCATAATTGTTAGTCTATTTATTTCAGGTATTGTTCTTTAATTTCATAAACAATTAAATTTTCGACTAAATGGAAAAGTAATTAGGAAGTCAGCAAAAAAAATCAATAATGAAAGACATTTAATATTCCAAACAGGAATAACATTAAATATCGAGCAGGTGTTTAAATGCAAACCCTGCATGAATTTGATTAAAATACTTCACCAATTGGTAAAGATACTAATTTTATCGTACCGTGGAATATTTGTTTCTAAACGTGACAAACACTCTCTCTAAAACATGAAGCTGCAAATTCATGTAGATAAATTAATTTGAAATTGCGAGTTAACTTTGTATTTCACCGCTCAGAACGCCCAGAATTTGCATATTGGGATATTTCTGAGAGACAGAGAGAGAGACAGAAATTTAATGAAGGAAGAAGGAAAAAAAAGAACAGAATTGACAGACTCAGTTAATTAGCACTTTAAGCATTTGCTGACTCAACCGACACCCCCCGCGTTCACTTATAAAGAAAACTGATTGTCAACACTTACTTCCAGCTCACCGAAATACATCTCGTGCCACCACAAGCTATTTTCCTTCGTCGTCATTGATGAATCCATAATGGGACACCATCAATATTAAAATCCATAAAAGACAATTTTGGCTTTTCTTCAACAATTTTCCTACTGCTTCCTCACAAAATAATATTTAATATAATCTTTCGGCGCACTTTTCCACCTTTCCAAGCACTCCACACCAACTAGTCTGGTGCTCCCCTCACGGAGGCGCGATTATTTATCCAATGAGACTTTCTCATATTGGTTTAAAAATAATATTCTCACGCAAAAAGAAAATATATATAGAGGGAAGATGGCTTTTAAATGTATCACACACACTTTGTCGCTCTTTTCAACTGAGAAACTCACCGCGGTGAGCACTTTTTTCCCCTCCTCGTGGAAATAGAATACTATAGGTGTTTTTTTTTCATTCTATTTCAGGTAAAAGAAGTAAATAAAAAAAAGAGGTAAAAAAGGAGGGGAGAATTTTAAGGCTCAATGAACTGAAAAATTAAATAATAAACTCCACAAACTCATCTTGCGCGAAAATGTGTGCAATTATCTCATTAGTTATAATAATTAAATTAAATGTGATAAAAAGAATATTACCTACATGCAACAATGTACTGATAAAACGAATTTCTTTTATCGGCGTCCTCGTGACAACTGCGTGGGAATATTTAGTGATATTCAATTAACACTTGAATGGTCACATGGCGATTTCAGACCGTCAAATTCGACGAGTTTTTGTTGCATTTTATTTGACAGCGAATTTTAAGTGACAATCGATGAAAAGGTTATTTGAAAACATTTTTAATGAGCTAAGCATTTGATATTAACTCTTCGTCTTCAACACGAAACAGGCTGAACCCTAATGTGCGGTTTCTAATGTTCTAAGCCCTAATTTTTCTCGAAACATTCGATGGATTTGCTATGAAAAAGACAGTGCTTCATGGTCGTGAGCGTTATTAAGGAGTCTTTTAAAGTTCCGATTTTATAAACGGCGCAATGGGAAACCCTAATTTGCAGGAACTGAAAGACAAACAGTCCAACGAAAATTTTTCCTTAATCGATTGCCATGGTTGACAGTCGATTTAAAATCAACGCAAAGAAAACTAATTGTTTTTGTCATGAAAAAAAATCAGGCATTGGAATTTAAGTGTTAAAAGATCCTTTGAAAATGTTTGTAAAATTCTTCAGTCTCTGGGATATAATATTTCAAAAAGCTAGAATGCTACTTCAGAAGCTATCTAAAGAAATTTGAAAAAAAAAACTTATAATTTTATAGAAGCTTAAAGAAAAAGCCTAAAAAAAACTGAGAAATTTCCGCAGAAGCTTTTTTGAGTTTAGCTTTGATGTCTTTGGAATTTTTAATGCAAATTTTATTTCAAAAGCTTTCTTATAACTTTGTAAACATTAAATTCTGCTGACCTTAAGAAATTTGCTGATATTTCGAGACTTTTGTGAAGTTTTTAAAAAAATTTTGAAAAATCCCGAGATTTGAAAAGATTGCAGAAACTTAGATTATGGAGATTCTCGAATAAAATTCAAAATATTAAAAAAAAATCCTGTAAAACTTCTACAAAAACCACAAACTTACGATATTTTTGAAAATTTAAGGAGCTTTTATTTGGTTTCACTGCTTCAACCATTCCTTTTCTTTTTTTCTCTCAGATTGTCCCTTTAAATTAAATTTTAAAAGCTGAAACAAAGTCCGAATAAAACCTAAAACCTTGCCTAAAACGCCTAAAACCCACCGGCTAAACAAAAATTGATTGAATTTCATCGAAATCTAACCGAATGTTTCGCAAAACGTTGGAAACCGTGTTTATTGTTATTTCGTTAGATCAATCAAGTGTTAATTGAATTAATTTGTAATTTACTTGTATCTCGTAAGAGCACAAAACGCATTTCTAATTGCTTATTGATATTTTGTCCGCGATTCTTAGTATTTGCTCATATTAGAATTTCCCATTTTCTCGCTAATCCCAAAACCATTTATAGTGTCACGTTTTATAGTCAGTCACTTAACAATTTTTTAACATTGAGCAAATACTCCTTATCAAATGAGCAATAAAAATGATAACAACTTTTTTGCCATTGCAATTTCAAGACAATGATTAGCAAATTGCCTTTTAAAGTACTTCAACAACTGAATTTACTCGTACAACTGGTTTTAATCTCTCACAGTAAATGGAATATTCTTAGGTCACTCGTTCCATAAATCATTAGCCTCTCTAGTTTGCAACTAAAAATCAGATTGAGGTCATTGTCAGTGCTGACTTTTGCGTCATCCCAAACGCTCTTATGCAGTAAATAACCGAAAATCCAGGATTTTAGGAGATTCTCAGCTATTTAGTTACTTTCGAGATTAGGGAATCGTCTCGAGACGTCAACCAGCGACAAAAACTCATGTTTACAGAGGAATATTTAGAGAATTCGAAATGCTTTCTTATCTAAAGATTGATGGGGCTTGTAAACATTCCCCGCTTGCACGAGATTCAAGCGTGTGTTCGTGATCTTATCAGAACTGCCCGAAAAGTGGAGCAATAGTGGAGCCTCTTGGCCCACTCTTGTACTAGACAATCCCCTCTCAGGCCTGATAGTCTCCAACCACTTTTTAGTCATCGAGTCTTTTTCTTACCTGCAAAATGAAGAGAAAACAGGTTCAAAATTAGATTTTAGCAAATGAGAAAAATGTCAGCCAAACCCACCTCTCCTACGTAGAAGCCTGGGCGATTATTGGCCTGTTGGAGTCCTTGATAGCCAGTCTCTAGCTCCGTATACGACATTCTCGTTGCAGTTGTTGGCGGATCGATAAAATTGCAACTTCCGGATGACGCAGAATGAGTGAGGGTCAAATCCACCTGCCTCCACTCTCTAATCTGCACTCAAGCCAAGAAATCTCTCCTCTATCAATTACTGAAGACGTGTACTGTGTATTTTTGGTACATCAGTACTCGATATTATCACTTGGCAGAGAGATTTTGAATGTATATTTAGCGTTGAACTCTGCAAACTCGGTCGCACACCATTGATTTTTTCTCATCATCTTTTCATGTACAATCTCACGCGGAAAAGCACTAATTTCACACAATCACGCACGCAAGACTTCCCAATAGAGGATATTTACAAGTTTATTAGCCTTTTCACACACCCTTAAACACTTTTTCACGCGATTTTCCACCCCGCACAGAGTTTTCTTTTCTTCAGGATGGCCGGACGCTGTCGCGCAATCACGAAACAAACAATTTCGGAGTCGAGCGGCTACTCTGACAGTTGAATTCCGGAAATCGAAAAATTCATCGATTTCATCGATTGACGGGTAATTTATTGTATATTTTCGTGTATTTTAATGTAATTTATTGATAAGAGGTATAAAACAATTACTTCTTCTTCGGATATCCCATGGAGACGTGATTCAGCTTCGTGTGGAATCTCAGGAGTCCCTTAGTTTTGAATTTCTCATAGCAGTAGTAGCATGTGTAGATCTTGCTTCTATGAACTCTCATGTGAAGATTCATATTTCTGTACCAGCCACTGCATACTGTACACTCCGTCCCTCGAGGATCCTTCTCCTCGGGCTTCTCAGTCGTCGCAGCTTCGGTCTTTTTCTGCGAATTCTTCTTAAAATTCGCCTTAAAAGCCTTAAAGCTTTTAATCCGAAGATTCAGAGCCTTTGCTCGTGTCTCCCTCAGGACTTTGAGATGATCCTGAGCCTCTTTCTCCTCCGTGCGATGGCCGAGCTCATGAATCTCCCAATTCAGCTTAGACTTGTACACTCTCTCGCAGTAGCGACACTGGAAATTCGAACAGCTGTGCAACTTGAGATGATCCAGGAAGTTGGAGATCGCGGAAAAACTCCGTCCACAAGTGGGACAGTCTCTGCTCTTGGGAGCGTGATCCTTGCCAATGTGATCAGCCAGGGCTTTCTGATCCTTAAACTCCCGTTTCTCAGGCTTACATTGTGAACATGTGATTTTATCCTCCTTAGCGCATTCCGGAGGACCTTCCTTGTCTTCCTGTGGAACCTTGGGATACTGTCGGTACATCTTGTGGGTTGTCACGTAACCCACCTCCTCCCAGGTGATCTTCTCAGGTGTCTCATGGGATATTTGAGTGCCTTCCTCGAGATAATCCATGACAATGAATTCAGGTTCAGCGACAAAGATCGGATCATCCGTGAGTTCATCCTGCACGATATCCTCTTGTTGAGGAACTTTCGTCTCAATCACTTCAGTTCCTTCAGTCTGTTCTGGCGTCGCTGGCTCTGCTGGTACAGCAATTCTTCCGGTCACTGCTGCGTGCATGAGTTTCTTACGCATCTTCCGGACTCGATTTCTGAACTCAAAGAATCCCTCCAAAGCACTTTCGCAACTCCGGCAGATGTACTTGAACACCTCATCGAAGTTTTTAAAGTCGGTTTTCTTCTGCAATTGAAAATAGGGAAGAAAAATTCAAGAAGTATGCTGGATGCTCTGGATCAAAAGGCAGGATTGTTTACCTTGACTCCTTCAATTTCCTGGAGTTTCTCTATCAAATGGTAGTTTTCATCCTCTTGCATGTCCACAAGAAACTTCTTCTCTTGACATATTCGACAAATTCTAGGATCCACGTCCGCGTCTTCCATTATTTTGTTGATTTCTTCTACAAGCAACTCAATTTTCCTTTTCTTCACTGACATATTGTTTGTTTTGGAGTGAAGTTGTTCACAATCCATCGACCTTCATCGATATATATCGATGAAAAAATCGATTTATTTCAAATCGTGATATATAAGCTCGAACGATTTTTATGCAAAATGAAAAGATTTTCATGGAAACTGTATGGATTTTGGATTTCTTATGGAAGCTCAAGTGGAAGCTAGAAGGGAAATGCTTGGCATCCTTGGCATTGAATTGATTTTCCAAAATCGATGAAAAACTCATCGTTTTAGCAGATACACAAACCCATTTCATATTTCAACGTCTTATTTCTACATACTTACATTACATATTTTTATGCATTAATTCGCGCAATTCGTTTTTTAATCATTTCAAAAATTAGGAAAGAATAAATCTCAATGTTTAGGCAATTTCCATGTCGAAATTGTATTACAATTCTTTTAATTAATCACTGTAACTTTCTAAAAAAAATCTTGGACGTTTGCAATTCAATGAAAAGACGCACCTGTAGATTGAAAGACAAGCCAGTGTTTATTAATGTAAATTAATAAAATTGCTTACATGGTGCGAGTGCACAATATTGCGTATCGCATTACCGAATAACAGGTCCACGCGAGGATCAACTATTGATCCTCTCCTGCTCTTAAGATTTATCATCTCAAGTAAAAGTCTTTGCATTTTCGCCAGATTTTATTATCGATCTCCACCAAGAATCACCAATAATAAGATCAAAAGCATGCAACCTGGGAGGATATAATAGATCGTAAACCTAATCTCAATCACATCTAAACGCTCGGAATGATTCTAATTCGCGCCAAAAATGGAGATTTCGAAACATACTGAGCATAAATATTACAATAATTCAATTAAATAATCATCTTAGCAATTTCTAGTAAAAAAAATGCAGCTAGGAACGATATAAGTATTATAAAAAGAAAGCTCAATAAGTTATGTTGAATATAAAAAATGCAAAATACTTTTTTTTACTGTATCATTTGATCATTCGAAATCTCCAGCCGTTGAAATCTCCTACAGTCTATTGGAATGCTTCCTTCCCGTTCCGATGGGACCAGCTGCCTTGCCCACGGTGCCCGTGGCGGTGTTCTGCGATCTCAGGTAATCCGCATACATCCGCCGTGCGTGATTAAGCGTCCGCGTGACATTATGCTTCCTCACCATCTTATCGAAATGCATCGCCATCTCATTATAGTCCATTCCGGACTTTATCACAAAGTCCCGGCTCTGGAGGAGCAGCGACAGCGCCAGGAAGATGAGGAAGGGATTCCCCCCGCCAAAATCACTCGGCGCCGGAAGTCCATCGGCGATCTTAGGCGCTGTTGAGTTGCTCGCCTCGGACGCCTCCTCGCACGAGTTGGTCATCGTGATGACTCGCTGATCCACTTCCAGACTGCCTTTGGTGGGTAATTCCGCCGGTTTCCTCGTCTCATTCCAACTATCCGATCGATCACTGTCCGTCTCCTCACCATAAACCACCGAATTCCTGCTGCTGGGCTTTGAGTCGCATCTCCGGATGAGGAGACGAATAGGCGTGATGGATTTCCTTCCATTCGTCTCGTCCACAATCTCTCCATCGTATTCCAGATCAGTCTGCTCATCGGGAGTGGTGAGATTCACCCCCACCACTTGACGCTCATCCTCTGTCCCTGAATTGAGCTGATGCAGGGGATTCTCCCAGATGAAGACTTCCGTCGCTCCCCTCACTTGCGTCTCTCCCTCCGAAGTCTCCCTCTGATGTCCATTGAACAGACTCTCACACACCTCAATGGAATTCTGCTCCAGCTTCGTATACGCAATACCCGGTGACCTGTTTTTATCGCCACTGTTCACCGAATCTCCACTTCCGGGCGTGTCACAGTCCAGCAACTGATTGAAGTGCTTCTTCTGGAAGTCCGGACCAAAGAGCTGTCGATCGAGATTCTCCAATTCCAATCTCAGCTCTCGAGTCATAGAAGTCGTCATCGGGAAGTACTCCTGAGAATCATCTGGGCTATCATCGAAGGGATTCGTGGATCTCATCGTGCCACCCTCCTCCTCCTGTCTCTTTGCCATTGAGGCAAAATTGAGGAACTCATTGAAATTCTTCACCAACTTCTGACCCTGATCATTCGTCTGGACACTGTCAAAGGACGCCAGGAGACCCTTTTTGCTCGCCGCCAGTCTCTCCTTCAGCTCCCTAAAATGCCCTCCTGTCTTCTTTCCCGAATGCCGATTGAGAGAACCCCCCTTGACCAGAATCGGCTGCCTCCGTGGCGCCTCCTCTGGCGTTGCTGGTCTCTCCACCTCAGCTATCTCCGGACAATCCACCTTCTCCTCAACTTCCCTCTCCGGACACTCGGGAAACACAAATTTCGTCTCATCGAGGCTCTGGTGGGTCTTTGGATTGCTCACATCGGGACTCCGACACGCCAGACTCTCGTCCATTGAGTGATTGAGGCGCTTTGTGGTGTCCAGCGGCGCCGGACTCGTCGGATAACTCACGTGATGACTCTGAAGCGACGCGGCGGAGTTTTGTCGACGCAGAGCACAGATTTTCGTGTAAGGATTCTCCCTGGGTGTCCTCATGCTGGGCGTCACAATCTCTGGACTCACCTCAAACTCTCTCTCGAAGAGTTTCAACTCCTGCTCAGGCGGATCTGCCGGGAGAGAGCTCCAGAGCACCTCCAGCATTCTTAGACTATCCTCAAAGGCGAATTCTCGCTTCATCTCCAGCAGGAGCCATCGGTAGCAGAACAGCAGATCATCCGCTTGTTGCGCCTTGAGATACTCATAGAATTCGGGGTCGTAGTGCTGGAGGGAGATGGTTAAGTGGGTGAATTTCTGTGTCATGGCCAATCCGTCGAGCATGAAATTCCCGCTGAGACGTCTCATGACAGCACAGAAGCAAATATAAGCCTGAGCCTCATCTCCACCCATTGTGACCAGAAGCGGTGACGCAATGTCCGACATGCCTTGGCAGTAACTCACGGATGGGTGATTGAGAGCGAAAGTGGTGAGAATGTTGAACAGTGCGGCGATATTTTGATTATCATCACTACCCGCATAGAAGGGATGCAGCCGATCCGTCCTCAGGACATCCTTCCTCACCATACTGGTGACATAGGCCAGCTCTCCAGCCACATTGCCTCGCTGCACCGCCATTCGCCACGTTTCCCGCACTTTGAAGTACTCCGTGGACTTCTTCTTGATGTAGTCCATTCTCTCCCGGCCCGTCATCCCGTCCGGATACACATTCAGGATGTGTTTCCAGACAACTCGTCTCAGACTCGGATCAATACCTCCCATGTAGATGACTTGCCGGAGATTGAAGGGCTGTACAATCTGTCCCACCGAATCCAGCATCCCGCGGAACTCAGCATCCGTGAGAGGATGCCGTGGAGGCTGCAAGATTGTCTGCTCATCGATAAAGTTGAAAGCCCGCTGAACCATTGAGAAGGTCCGCTCCATCTGATTCATTAGGATTCCCGGAAGGCGATTCTGCACGGTTTGCACATATCTCTGGCCCGCCCCCAGTGACTGATTTAGCATATTCTCTTTCGGGGCATTAAGTACGCCCGATTGGCTCGTAGAGTCCCAATCAGGCGCCTCGGAGAACGGCTTAATGTCCACCCGGAGATTGAGGCAGGGCTCCGAAGACGTGGAGATTGAGTAGTTGTGCGCTCTGAGGAAGGCCGCATCCAGATCCCAGTCCGACAGCACCGACAGATAAATCTCTTGGCCATTGGGATCAATCGCCTTGTAGCTTATCGTGAAATCCGTCTTGAGATCAAACGCCTTGGCCAGGAGACTGTACAGCACCTCCAGAGATGTTATTTGTGGATCCACTGAGAACTTTCTCCACTCTGGCGGCAGATTCATCTCATACTTCTGCAATTGCGGAGAGATTGCCGTCAAATGGGGGGTTCAGTGGAAAATTGGGTGAGAAATGCTAATAAAAATTTTAGGAGGAAAAACTTTCACTACCTTCACTCGCACTCTCACCGCCTCCCGACTGTATCCCAGTACACCCGACATGGCTCCACAATTGGGGCAAGTCTCTCACTTTACTTGTGTCCCCTGACTAGATTGAGAAGCATTTTCAGACAATGGAAAAGCCACAAAAACAATTTTGCACCTCTTTTTCTCGCTGAAAATGACACACCACACTACTTCGCGTTGTCTGCCACTTGGCGGCGCTGCAAATCGCGAATCGATGAGTTTTCCATTGCGGTTTCGGCGTTTCGTCACGATTTCGGAATTTTGTTAGAACGAGTAGCTGCGTTTTTGTTTACGTTTTGGTGGTTTTGGTTTCTCCGCAAAAATGAGTGGAAATCCCTCTTCCAGCAAAGATCTCTGCAGAATTTGTGAAGATACAAACAACTTGACCAATATAATGACTCGTGGGAATCGTCGTTTGTACGGGAAGCTGAAGGAAATCGAAGGAATTCAGGTAACCTTAAGAGCTTCAATCCTAGACTTTTTCTAATGCTCTTTTTATCTTTCCAGAATGATGAGAATTACGAGGCATTCTCCTCACTATTCAAGTTCATTTGTAGCGCCTGTAAGAGTCACCTGGAGATGTGGCACGACTTCCGGAGGCTGTGCACAAACACCCGGAGGAAATTGATGGGTCTCCCTCAATTAGAAATAATCGAGGAGAAGACTTCGAGTGAGAGTGAAGGGGACGAAGAGAGCTTTGATGACCCCCTCGGAGATCCTCTTTTGCCAAATGATCCCCTGGATGATGTCAGCATGAAGGAGGAGGAAGAACATGACAATTACAGTGAAGGTCCTGTTGATTGGGTCTTTGAGGAGGAGCCGGAGGAGCAAGAAGTCCACAAAGAGGAGATATTCGTAGAGAAGGAGCACATTTGTGAGAATTTTTCCACTCTGGTCAAGTTTCCTGCTCAACCAGTTATTCAAATTCTCAAGAAATTCCCCTGCAAGAACTGCCCAAAGTCCTTCAACAAGAAAATCTCGCTGGACAGACATCGAGTGAATCATCCAGAGAACAGGAATCTCTGCGTTCAATGCGAAATGACATTTGAGGAGAGGAGGATGCTGGTTCAGCATGTTTTGTCGATTCATGAGAAGATGAAGAAGCACTATTGCCACAAATGCAACAAAATGTTCGCCAATCAGACGGATCTCGAGGCTCACATAGATTCCCATGGTCAGACAAAGTTCACCTGTCCGGTTTGCCAGCAAGCCTTCGTGCGGATGCGGATGTTGGAAGAGCATATTAGATCTCATATGACTGAAGATGGAAACATTGACAAGCAAATCACGCAATTCGTGAAGAAACCAATTGAAGATACTGGCGAAGAGCCGGAGAAGAAGCGAAGAATGTGCCACAAATGCGGAGAAATGTATGTCGGGAAGAAATCCAGTCATCAACTGGAGAAACACTTCAATAAGCATCTCTCCTGCGCCATTTGCTCAGAGACATTCATAAATCTCGAGGATTTGAAGAAACACATGATGATCCACATGAAGGATGCTCCTTATAAATGCAACTTGTGCGATAAATCCTTCAAACACAAGCATAAACTGGGATATCATATGGAGACTCACAAGGGTGATAAGAAATTCAAATGCGGCTACTGCGAATTTGGCTTCACGTGGAGCTTCCAGCTGCACAATCACATGAGGAAGGCTCACATCAATGAAATGCAAGGCGCCGATGAATCCTCGGAAGAATCTGAACCCGAGAATGTCGAAACAATAGAAATAGATGAGTAGAAATGAAATATTTTTATTGTTTTGTTGTCTCCTCCCCAAGAAATCCTATTGTCCAACGATTTCGCAAAGCAATTTATGGGCAGCATGGTAATTTTCAAGATTTGAGCGGGAAAGCGACTGCATCGCCTCTCGTGTCGGGATTTCGCATTACCCTCCATTTTTCCGGAATAAAAATAGAGAAGGCGAATTTTGACATTTTGTGTGGTCGCGAGATTTTGTTGTTGTTTGGAAAATGAGTGAAAAAGACTTCCCCCTCAGCATTTCCATGGATGAAAAGCGTGATAAGACGGCCTGTGAGATGCACATTTGTCGAATATGTGAAACCCAGGAGGATTTGCTGGACATTCTCACGGAGAGACACACTCACATCTACGAGAAGCTCCAGAAGATCGCCACCTTCAAGGTAAGCGTAAACAAATCTCATTTTTGGGCATTTATCAGCCTCAGGGCGAGGATATTGGGGTTTTTGGGGGAGTTTCTGATCAATTGACTGTCCAATTAGGAGGAGGACAGCAGCAACACCTTCAAGTACGTCTGCTACGATTGCAGGGATAAAGTTGAGGAGTTGTATGAGTTTAAGGAGAAATGCGAGAAAACTTATGAGAAACTCTGCAAGGATTTGTACGATGATGGCAAAAGGGAGGGGAGATCCTCTCCAGGGAGTGATATCTTTCACATTGAGGATGTTTTTGTGAAGACTGAATACCCAGTGGATGAGATCTTCTGTGCTGACGATGACGACTCAGAGGATGGATTTGAGGAGAATCTGGAGGATTTCTTGCAGGTCAAAGTGGAAGATAGACCGTCGGATGTTAAGGATGAGAATGAAGAGGAGAAGCGACCGAGGAGGAAGACTCGCAGCAAGAGGGAATCCGTGGATAAGGGCTATCAGTGCAGTGAATGTGATGAATCCTTCCAGAATCACTACTACTTGACCAAGCACAAGGCGAGCCATCAGGACTCTAAGGACACCATTTGCGGGATCTGCAATCATGAGTTCTCCACAAAGCAGAATCTCAAGCGACATATTGAGGACATCCACGAGAAGGTGGAGAAGTCCCGCGAGGATAAGGAGTATCAGTGCAATCAGTGTGAGCTGACATTCAAGAATCACTACTATCTCACGAAACACCAGAGTGTCCACACGAACGTGAAGAAAAACCTGTGCCCCATCTGTGGCCAGGAGTACTCCACGAAGCAGAATCTGAGGCGGCATATTGAAGACATCCACGAGAAGATCAAGAAAACCAAAGGCAAGGAGTCTTATCAGTGCAATCAGTGCGACAAATCCTTCAAGAATCACTACTTCCTCACCAAACACCGCATGATTCATTCAACATCCAAGAAGAATGTCTGCCCTCACTGCAACCAGATGTACTCCACAAAACAGAACCTCCGGCGTCACATTGAGGACATCCATGAGAAATTGCGCAATCACTTGTGCACTATTTGTGGCAAGGGATTCGCTCAGATCACAACGCTCAAGTCTCACTACAATGTCCACTCAAAGATCAAGTTCCAATGCGATGTCTGTGGGAAGCGCTTCAAGACAGAGATGTACCTCAAACTCCACAAATTGCGTCATATTCCACCCGAAGAGCGCACAGATAAGATCAAGAAACGCCTCAAGAGTGACGGAAGTAAAGCTAAGAAGGTCATCTGTATTTGCTCCTTCTGCGGCAAAATCTCCAACACGGCGGCTATTCATCAGAATCACCTGCGCACCCACACGGGAGAGAAACCCTTCGAGTGTGACATCTGCAAGAAGAGCTTCTCCTTTAAGTTCGTCCTGGAGACCCACATGAGAGTGCATACGGGTGAGAAGCCCTACAAGTGCGACACATGCGGAATGGCCTTCCGCCAGAGCGCCCACCTCAAGACCCACAAACGCGTCCACACGGGCGAGAAGCCCTACAAATGCGTGGTGTGCGAGAAGGCATTCGCGGAGCGAAGGAGTCTCAAGGTTCACATGAGACTCCATACGGGGGAGTCAACATGACTGTAAGGACTAGAGGAGAAGATTGAGCTGAGCTGTAGGTTCCTCCCGCCTTTTGAGCTGCTATAGAGATGTATAGGATGCCCCCCTCTCCCTCCTGAAGACTCTCAACCCAGTTTGCATTTAAGGTAAGCTTATCTGATGTTCTGTTTAGAAACTAAGACGATTTTATCGTTGCCCTGCTATGATTTTATAAATTCCCTGAGGGACAAGGCTTGAGAATTAGTTATAGATAAGATTTTAATTAAAAATTTGAATCATTTTTTTGATATTCAATAAATTTATACTTCTCTGTAAGGATTATAGAGGAAAACAGGAACATTTGGGATAAAATTTTGATATTTGACTCTAAAGTCAAATTATAAATTCCGAAACTGGTAGTTCTTCTATTTTGGATAAAAAAAAAAGAATTTTCTGGACAGATTTTCAGTATTTGGTTTGAAAAGCCACATGTTGGGGCTACTTTGGACAGAGATGGGACAGTTTCGTACATCAATATTTCTGTTTAAACAATTTAACTTTTGAATTTCCTGTTATTTGGCTCTAATGGCTTTTTCTACGATTGAAATCTCGAGAAAGAAAATTGCCTAGCAGTGACTGGTCGTGGAGGCAAGAGAGATCAGGCTGTTAGCCCTCTGGCATTCAAAGGCCTCGGGTTCGATTCCCGATTAATATTTATTTTAATACTTCGATAAAACCCTTTCCAATTGAAATAATTTTGTCTAAACTAATACTCAAGCATTACGTCTTTGTTTATGATGGATTAGCTAAATCCAGAAATCGAAATGAATCTTCGAATTCATTCTACTAAAGGATATTTTATTGTCTTAATTAGAAGATTTCATCTCATTTTATTTACCTTTATCATTAGGTAAAACATTTTTTAAATCTATTTTAGAATAGATTAGAGAGACAATTGCAAAAATTGTCATAAACCATAAGAAAATCTTGTGAAGCTAAATATTTTGTCAAAACAATCTGAGTGCAATGTTTTATTTCGCACAAAATTGGCATAATTCTATTCTTAATTTTTCTTGATTTTTTTTTTGAAAATTGCCAAGGAAATTTTTGAAGCTAAGGGGAGGCTCTCATTTCGAATAATTTAGTAAAGAAATTTTTGCGTATTTTAGCAAAACTAAAAGATCAGAAATTATATGATTTTTTTAGTGTTCAAAAGTATTGCATTAACTGTAGAAATCAAAATATGAATATACATAATTATAATTAGACTCATAGTACAATGTCTTGTATGGTGTATTTTGCAAAAGACAGTATATATTATACTTTTGTCATAATATCACTGAGAGCTAGGAGAAGCATTAGATATTAGGTCACAGATAAGCTTAAAAGTATATCCCTTATCAGTAGAATGCCTAGAAGTAAAACAAAATCATAATAAGAACAAAAAAAACTTAGTGTTTAGAATCTAAAACTGAAAGCTAGTCAAAATTTCATTTAAGCCGTATTGCCCCAATTATTTCATCGAATTTCTTTTTTCCTGATATTTTATCAAATATTTTATAAAAGAAAATTTAAGCTATAAATTTTGTCATTTTAATGTAGTAAGTTTCTAAAGAATGGTAATAATAAAGTAAAAAATCAAATATTTTTTTTTATTTCTGCCAAAAAGGATACTACTTTCAAAATTAGTTTACCGACCTGCTGGCCGTTTATCCGTTCGCCTAGTGATATCGAGATGCAGTTTTTGACAAAGGTCATATATGGACCGTATGATAGAGATTTGTGATGTTTACTTACCCCGCACTCCCGCATCCGACTTTTTGAAACACTCCAAAATCTTATTTCCCAAATAATTCAGTCCATTCATTTATCTCAGAATAATTTTTATTGAACATCAATCTGTTCGTTTTCTTCATTTTGAGATGTTTCGGAACACTTTTTGCGGTGATTCTTCCACATTTTCAGCTCACGGAATCTCTCACAGCAATTTGAACACTCGTACGGCTTCTCTCCCGTGTGAATCCTCTTGTGAACATTTAGATTCCAAGAATTCGAAAACTCTTTATGGCAAAATTCACACGGATAGTTTTTCTCACGCGTGTGCGTGTTTATATGCCTTTTTATACTTTCACGAGTCCGAAAAGTTTTTAGACATATGTTGCATTTATAGGGTTTTTCACCTGTATGAATTCTTTCGTGAAGCTTCTTCTTTTGTGAACTGCGGAACTCAGTGGAGCAGAAACTGCACTTATGCATCTTCGGAGATTCTTTATGATATTTCGTGAAATGTTTCTGGAATGTGTTATCTGTGTTGTAAGTTCTATTGCAAATTAAACAGCGAATCCTCTCATCGCTATGGCACTGCAAGTGAACTCTGAGATCGGCCTCCCATATGGTTTTTTTGCCACAAATATGACATTGAAATTTTTTCACGTCCAAATGGTTTAAATGCTTCTTTAAATGGTTTAATTTTTTGTGCTTTGTTAATTGAGCCTGCATTGGAAAAGATTTCTCACAAACATCGCAAACAAAAGATGTTGGTTGAAGCTCGCTGATTCTTGGTTTTTGGGACAGTATCTCTTTCACCAAAGGCATTTCCTGAGAAATGGGAAGAGATTTAGGCCCTTTAGGCGTCCCATCTGGATTCTCCTTCAAGCAGCGAGACGCTTCATTCTCAAGATCCTCGTTGGCATATTTGGTCTCTTTACTCTCTTCGATCATCTCATGTTCCTGATGACTTTCCTTTGTTTCATTACATTCTTGCTCGATTTCATCCAACCACTCAATCATTTCCTGGTCACTCTCAATGCAAAGTTCGTTAGATGCGCTTTTTGTTGTGACATTGCAGGCGTTCTCCTCCGTTAGGAACTTCAAATAAGCATTCTGGCAGAGTATCCTGAAATCCCAGAGATCATCGAGTTTTTCTTTGCAGGAAAGGCAAATTAATCTCAGCCAATTGCTCATTTGATCCTGGAAATGGTCGTTATTTTAATATTTTAAAAGAGAAATTTCATTACACAATTTCTAAGAATTGGAATTTCAGGAATTTCATTCACCTCCAAATTGGTGACTGCTCTAAACTTCTTACGGATCTGTACTTGTTCTTCATCTGATGTGTCCAATAGATCCTGCGAACCTTCGCATATTTGGCAA
>CAKKOB020000464.1:0-50044 GCA_918844115.2 Phlebotomus perniciosus | reverse complement strand
AACCCTTCAGTGGTTTATGTGTCATATCTGATACATAACTTTGCAAAAGGATTTTTTCCTTATTTTTCCCAGAATCCCTAACTAAACTCTTCTAAATTCGAAGACGCATAAATTACCTACGCTCCAAAATTCTTCCATGAAGTGAAGGGTTAATATCTCAAGATATCTTTGCAATCTCATTCTTCCTAAAGCAGGACGAATTTTCCCTACAACCTGACGACGAAATGATTTGGTAGCTTTTTCTTGCATTATTACATCTTTGGCTCTTTCTTTGAGTCAATTTTTTTTCATCTGCACAAACACTCTTGCATCTGCGAAGCATTCTCACTTCTTGTGTAGTATTTTGCCCATAATATGAGAAACTATATATGTATATATCAATACATGGTGAGGACGGAGAAAAGATTTCTTCTTCTGTGCGAAGTAAAATAAATTGGCTCGTTTTGTTCGTGGCGGGCGAGAGGAGAGGACAGAGCAGCAGATGAAGATAACACACGAGTGAAATTGCGCTCAGGCTAAGATAGAAATTACAAACAGACCAGCAACAAGTAGAAATGTAAAGAATGCCTTACATAGTAGTTGCACACAGTCAAAAGACAAGTCTCTCTCTGAATCTCTCTCATTTCAACTTCAATATGATGGAGAAGATGGAAGAAAAAAAAGAAAGAAGTGAGAAGCGGGACAAGATTTTCTGTTGATTATCTTCTTGTGTTTGTTACGATGAGCACAGAAATCATAACCCAATAATGTTAATAATAGTAGAGTAAGTGCCAATTGTATGTCCTACACTCTCTCTCAAAGAAGCCCACATACTGTCATCTCACTCTAGCACCCCAAATGATTAAGAATCATCGTCATCCAATCATCCTGAAAAGGAGAGCTCTCTCTCAAGGAAGCAACACATACCCTGGAATTTCTCTCTCCCAAAAAAAAACCTATTCCCATGTCTAAATTCTCCTCTGTTCAAATCGTCTATATCTCTCACACTGTTGGTAACTTCTTCACTGGAATATTTAATGAAGAGAAATTTTCTATCCTTAATCGCGCTTTTTTTTTGCTCTTCTGCCGCGCTTCTACCTCTGTTTGGCATGGGAAAGAGTCGACGAGGAGGAGAAGAGAAGAAAAAGAAATTCATTGAAGAATCTTCAATGAATTTCTTACCTATAGAAATTTCTTTCTTCGACTTTTCTTTCTTGCACAGCAATTTCTACATGAATTTCCAATTGACACGCGCAAGAGCCAGAGACATACATACACACATAAACCCATGGAGCCACATAAATTGGAAATGAAAGAAAATGCAAAATAGTTACATCTCTCGAAAAGACAGTTTTTTTTCTTTTTTTCATTTCTTTTTGTCCGATCAGAAGAGACACATTAAAAGAAAAGCAGAGCCGAACAGTTGACCATCTTTTCTCTATTTTCTGTCGTATGAGCTGCCCCCCACCCCACCCCATGAGCCCCCCAAGTGTGTGTGGACAGCGGAATGTGTGGCAACTAGAAATGGGCAAACAGCGCAGAACATCATCGATAAATAGAAAGAAATTAATACATATTTTAATATTATTTTGTCGTCGAAGAAACTTTCACCTGCTGCCTATTTTCTAGTACAGGAGGAACTGTGCCAGCGATATGTTGCCATCGCACTCTAGCACACACAACGGGTCCGCTTTTTCTGCTTCTTCTTCTTCTCAATCACAATCTTCTTTCTCGCTTTTCGCCAAGAGAGCGCCCATCAGTTGCAGAAGAAATTTTTCTTCAATCTCTTCTTCAAACAAACACAGAAAAATCTCCCTGAGAGCTCTCCCCGTGTACGCGCGCGTTTTCTCAGATGGCCCCATAATCCGAAAAAAAAATTTACTAATCGAAAAAAAGTCCACTCATTTTTCCATTGATGATTTCGGAGAGTTATGGAATCGCCTTTTGGGAGGCGAAGAACCGAAAGGGAGAGAGAGGAGGCAAAAAAAATGTTATATGGGAATCGTGAGTGTGGAGCAAAATTGTCCAACTAGATAAGAAGTTCACACACTTGATTATCACACGAAAAAAACTGATAATGTATGGTGACGGTCAGAAGGTTCTCAAAGAAGAGAGTCCTCATCTGTCTGTCTCATTCTGGCGCCCGTCACTTCTCCATCAGCTCTCCCTCGCACACTCTCCTTTTATCCAACCAGTCAGAGAGAGAGTTCTACTTTGCAAGCCCCATCAGAGTCAAAAGTAACACAATGTGGAACAGCCAAGATCCCCAGTAACATAGTTATTCTTTACTGGATGAATCTCTAATGTCTGGGATTACGGGGGGGAAAGAGAGAGGCAATACTTACAGCAGTATCGTATCGATTGACAATTTGGCTGTGGCATTTTTCCTTTGATCCGAGAAAACTGTGCTATATCCAGTGTGATATCACGTTTATCTTCCACTCCTTAATAAATTTCAATTTTAAACAGCGCGCAAAAAAAATATTCAAAAAAATACGGAGAAGAGAAAAGAAAATGCGAGACGTAAAAAAAATAGATAAGTGTGTAGCAGATTGGTAATTATTAAATTAATTAGAAAAAAGAAATGTATTTTATATCCACACTTGTTGAGCAAATAAACTAAAATAATATACACAGTGTGTAGAAATTTTTTTACAGTTATCTCTATCTCTCTCTCTCGGCCGAAGAGAAATTGTTCTAAATAACACTTTGAGCACACTTTCTAAGAATGAGGTTAGAATCGCGCACACATTGTCTCCCCCGAAAAAAAAATTCAAGACTTGGCGGATTTACTGATTAGACACTGAATCGTCTTGGGGATTCTCACTGAAATACTGGACTGGCTGGAAAATTCCAATTGCCGTGCATCATTATTTTCACTTGTTATTGGCTGTTTTCACAAATCTATAGAATAATATTAATACTTTTCACAGCTGCTATGTCAACCCAAAAAAGTTCGTCCGCACTCAGCAACATCACACACTACATTGAAATTTCTCAAATCTTCGCACACACAACTTCCCCGTCTTCTTTTCTCTTCCATTGAAATTCCCCAGCTCGGAGCATGGCACTCGTGGTATTTTGCCATATGAGTGAGTGGTATGGGTGGGAGGGAGAAAGAATGAGAGTGAAAGAGAAACTCTCAACATTATAGATTCTCCGCAGTTGACGCTCTTCTATGACAAACATCATAGCATCATCTCTCTCATTCTCCCAATTTTTTTTTCCTTCTCCAATTCCGATTTTTTTTCGCGCTCTAATCCCTTTCTTGGAGACAATTTGCGCGCCTCCACAAACTCTCTCCCTCTCACTCGCTCATGGGTTACATCACAGGGGAAAGGATTCCGATTCTGGGGAGAGTCGGGAGAGTCTCTCACTCTCCCCAGAAATCTCTCTCAGCATCCCGATGCTCCCCACATTATTGCAATTCAATCCGCACGAGGCAGATCGCCCCATCTCGCTCGCACTCACTCTCTCACGGTGAAAATTGAGGTGCACGGGGAGGCCTCTTTCGAGAATTAATATTATCGCGCGCTATATTTGTGACGGAGAGGAGACACACACTGAGAGAGTGCGAGAGAGCGAGAGAGAGAATGTGTAATGTGGGAAATGATAAGCAAAAGTGCCTAAAGTGCAGAATACCTACAAAAGAGTGAAATTTTCTCCATATATCCCACACACCCCACCCATCCAAGTAAATATTCTTCTCTCGTCACTATCGAATTTCGAGAGATCCAGTTTCACCATTTTCATTTTGTGGAATTATTACGATGTATTTCTTCTTTTCTCGTTTCTATTTTTCCTCCAATTTCGACCAAAGCCACACGAAAAATGCTTTTGTGATTATGGGCCCCATGTGTGTTAGAAAATGCACTGGGTGAACCATCACTTTGGACCCTCGAAACATATCTTTGGCACTCACTCATCATCAGAATTCACAGATATTGTAATGAAATGTGGAAGGATATAATAAGGATAATAACGTGATAATGTAGTAGGATAGTATCTGAGAGAGTTGGAGGGATAAAAGCCCATTTTGAGGAAGATTCTCTTCTAACCGGATGGCTAAATTCAGTTCACAAGACTGCCCGTCCAGAGATGGCGCTAAGCATATGTGCGAAAGAGAGCGACTCGGGGTACGAATGAAAACGAGAGTCAGTCGGGGATCACCAGTGAAGCTGAGAGGTCGAGAGCTAGATGAGCTCACCAAAGGTCCAGTGATTAAGATTAGCCGGAAGACTGCTGATGGCAGTGCAAGGGCGTCCCAGTCTGTTTTGGTGCTTCCAAGTAGCATTATTGCTAGAATAACTCGATTTTATTATACACAAAAAAAAAACACAAATTGATTCACACATATCCACACAAAAAATCCAATGGAATTTTATACCTACAGATGAAAGGAGAAACAAAGGAGAAATTATAATTAGGGTTAGACCAAAAACAACAAAATATGGAATAAATTCTAAACAATATAAATCTGTATGTATTAAAATTGCCAAGCAAACTTAAAAAATATAGAGAAAAATTTTCCAATTATAAAACTTAAAAATTTGTTGATAGAAGCGCTTTAGGGTTAAGAAAGGAGGTAATGTCTAGCAGGGTCGGTTGCAACAATCAAAAGTACCTATAATAGTTTATGTAGTCTTTAAGATAAATCTATGTATTTGTAAGACGTTAAGTGTAACAACAATAAATTAAAATTGAAGTCACAAAAATAGAATTTTTTTCTTTTAAAATGTATATAAAAAATTTTAAAAAATTTATTCTCCTACAAAATTTTCATGTAAAGGGTTTTAACTCTTCGACTCTCACACGGCGATTTTGGACTGTCAAACTATCGGATCTCTCACTCGGCTGTGTGGATGTCTATATGACGTCCGGCCCCTTAAAAAACTAAAGAACAGACAGACAGACAGGATCTCTCACTCACTCGTATTGCTGTCAATATCTTCTCTCTCGTTCTATTTGACAGGAATTTGACATGTGAGAGTCCAAGTGTTAATAATTGATAAGTTTAATTTTTTTAAATTTTAGAGTGAATTATAAACATACTTTTTGTAACTGGAATGATTGGTCTATCCATTTAGCGGTATTTGTATCTTAAACATCTTAAATGATACATAAATATTTTTGAGGTTATCCGAGGTTTCTCACTTTTTTCGCTTGATAATCAATTCAGTGAATGAATGAATTTTGTTAATTTTAGAAAAAAAAGAATATTTTGAATTAAAACCAAATTATCTTTGTTTCTCCAGAGATGCGATAGTTGTTCCCGTTGTTCCAATCAGAATCATTTAGTTCCATTTAGATAAAATTTAACTAAAATTCTTAAATCTCATTCACAAATTGTTAACACAAGAATCACCAATACCAAGTGGTATAAATGCTTATTGTAGGCTTTTTCTCATGGATTTCAATGGCAACACGCACACACTTCGGCCAAAATCTGTGTGATTTCGGATGAGATCTCCTTGTGTTCTGACAATAAATGCATTACCTGAAAAATATATTGGATGAGCAGCTGTTGGGATGTAGAATTGAGAATTTTGATGAATAGAAGCAGGATGGAAGAGACTCAGAGAGCTGATAAAATTACATTCTCTCTGCTCCTTTTTTTTTGTCCCATCTCCTTCTTTTCTATAAGAGCAACTTTGTCTGCATTTTCGGTGGTAGATTTTTTGGTGAATTCTCTATTCCCGACAATCCTGAATATAAATAATAGTAAGTAAGAATAGGCATGTCTTAGAGAAATCTCCCGACTCACCCAAATAATAATTCCCTTTTCCTCAACATTACATAAATACAGATGTTGCCTCGCATATAATGTGCGCCTTTTACCCTCGAGAATGAATTCTTTGTCTCTCTGGGATTGATGGTTGATGGAGTCTAAAGTCTAGACAGGGTTTCATTATTGCTAATCGATTTTCTGTAAACATCCCAAACCAATACATCTGTAGAACTTTCTTGCCAAACTTTCCCAAAAATTTCTCCTCTAATGACGACATACCCATAGATAATTGCATGCGAAACTTAATCGATAAATTGCACTCATGTCTCTCCAAAAACGCCTTTTAGAATCCCATCAGTTTGCTTCCGCCTCACCGTTTAAGGAAGATCTTAATGGCATTTCCTCTCACAGGTCGATGCACAATATTGAGAAAAGGAATTCCCTAATAGGGTATAAGTGATTCACGCCACCCACTTAACACCTCAAAGGGTTTCTACGAAGCAGACATATCAATCGATTAATTTGAATTTCCTCTTCTTATGAGAATGATGGGGGATCACCCTGTTTCTAACAAGAAAGATATTTTTTTCATTTTCATTAAGGGATGCTTCTCATGAACGCAGCATTATAACAACTTTTGCCTGTATTCAGGCAATAATTAAGTGAAAGGAGAAAGAATAGTGTCTGTGGTAATCTTCATAAACTTTAGACTTAACATTTCGTGAAATTTTGTTCTATATATTTCAAAAGTTTCATCTTGTCTTCTTTATTGCGGTTATTAAGTTATTCACTAAACATTGAGGTTTATATCTATAGGTAACTGGCATACAATGTTTCTAACAAATATTTTTTTATATTCGTGATTTCTTAAGTTTCACAAGAAAACAGAATTTAATACTTACCGAGTTATCACACGAGAAACTTGACGCAAGAATTTATTTTATCGACGCAATAACTCGGCGATAAAGTGTCTTTCTCCCATCTGATTTACATTGGCTAGAAAAGGACAAAAAACTGAGCGATTATTGCGTCCAGAGAACACAATAACCGCTCATTATTACGTTTCTTTGTTTCTTTCTAACCAATGTAAATCAGTTGAGAGGAAGACACTTTTTCGCCCAGTTATTGCGTCGATGAAATAATTTCTTGCGTTAAGTTTCTCGTGTGATAACTCTCTTAGTTATATTATCACAAAGTATTTATATAAAATCATCACAAATTTCTCATAAATGCGCCATTAAAAATTTAAAAGTAATTGCATTAATTGAAAATGCAATTAAACATATGCAATTAAAATGCCTTTTTGATATTTTGGTTTGTGTTTGTTTGGGACAGTTTGTAAATTACGGAAGCAAAGAGAGTACAAGATTGCATACCACATCAAACAATTATTTCAATTTCAGTTTATTAACAGAGATATTAAAGTGATTCTCATTTGGGCAGTAATGAAATTTTATTGTCCTTTTGAGAACAATTCACTCTGTAGGTATACTTTTTTAATTCATGCACAAAGTTGTTTATTCATTTTCATATTTTCAGAAAGTTTTCTCAAATTTTCCTTCCATCCATTCACTCTTTGTTGTTCAGCAATCAGTCAGAGTGGAAAAATTCTCTTGGTGGAACCACAAGAAAAACTCTGTAATTATTGTAATTTTTCATCACCATCAGAAAGTTTTTATACGTGTTTATACATAAAGGTCATTTTCAGCTGCTGGAGTGGATAAGGAATTCGCTCGATTAAAGTTCTGAATTATCTTCTACCGAGAAAAGCAATTTTCATTATAGAATTTATGATTTATTTGGCCAATTTTCATCACATCCTAATTCAATTGAATAACCTCTGTGGTGAAAAGTGTGGAAGGAGTTTGGTGAGCCCAGAGGTCGAAGGACAAATCCACCTGCTCTCAGAAAGATTTAGAGCGCTTTCTGAAAATCTTCTTCACATAAATTCGTGGCAAGTGGGATTGAATTTCCAGACACTTCCCGAGGAATTTTATTCTCAAAATCAAAATTTAACCCTCCTCAACAACTTGGAGAATGCGGATAAATATTTGGTATAGATATACAATATCTGCAACTGTGATACTTTGAACATTATTACTTTTAGTGACAGTGAGATAATGATGGAAGCTCCGTAACGATGTGATGCCAAAAGTTTCAAATTCTAAGGATTTCACGTGATTTCATTTAGATATAGCTGAATCGTCTTTGCATTATAGATTCTCCTTGGAAACTTAATACTTTAAACCGAAGTGGAATGAGTTCTTGGAGGAGTTAATACTCTGATTCACAAAATAATTTTGCAACTATATGTATAATATAATACTTTAAGAGAGTTTAAAGATATCAGGGAAAATCGGGAAAGTAAGGAACGAGATGAGCTTCGAGAAAACTTGAAAATTTTCAAGTGGAAAAGTTGTTACAAAAATTAACTGAAGGGTTAATTCAAAGAAGACGTCTTTCATATTAACCTTTTTCTTCGTCTGTTAGTTAAGGGTGGATTTACAGTCACTTTATAACATTTCACAGAGAGCAGAGCTTTGAAGATAGTCACTTTATTTGCAGGATGTCGGTTGTTCGATCTGTGTAATTTCACTTATTAATTTAATTTATCGCTCTAACTAAAGTCTAAACAATGTTTCTGACAAGCAAGAAGGAATCTTTACAGCATTACCAAATTATATATATATAGCATTCAACATAAATGCTTTCTCATGAAGAATTTCAATTTTAACATTCCCTATGTTTGTGTAAGAAATCTTTTATGCTATGTACGTTTCATGTTGAATTTTAGAGTTGGGGAAAAATTGAAAAAATATATTAAAATGTTTGAGTAATACAATAAGAGCAATGATTCATCCCGTTTAACCGCTTCTTGAAATATTGTTCTGAAAACGCGATATGAAATTTCACAACACGAGTATAGACATACGTAGTGTTGACTTGTGTTTCTTGAGTAAGGGGATGATGATTTACGTCCACTTTCATATTGCCAAGAGTGTGTACTCTAAAGATACGGTATTGACTTCACAATTTGCCGCCAAATGCATGTTTCACGTTTCACAATCATCCCTATGAATATATAACGACATACCTACCATTAGAACTAGACAAAATTTATGACTCGTAAAAGTTATTACAAAGTTTATTCCTATTATATTTTTAATATTAAAATTTCGACGGCTCCGAACTGAACTATGCCGAAAGTCCCTTAGAATGGGTAGACTCTCATTACTTTAGTTAGATGGCGACACCCATTCTGAGAAAACTTAGCATAGTTCAGTTTGGAGCCGTCGATTTATGTTAAATATTTATTTATATACATATTTCTCTAGAAGCATTTAAATGTTTAATTTGCAATCCATTTTGAATGAAAAGGACTTTCCAAGAAATTTAATAAATTTTATTAAGCATCAGAATTAATAATAATTAAATTCTGTACACTCGTATCGCACAAAAACTTTTAATGCGGTAAAATTCACTCAGTTTGGCGTATTTTCTTTTTTTATACATATTTTTCATAGTTTGAGTTGTACTTACTATGGATTGCAATAATTCAAGTTGTTTTGCATATTTTTCTACCATGTAAGAATTTAAAACTTTTGTAAAAACCGAGAGCAAAGTTTTGGATAATAGTTTCAGTGTTTTTTCTTCTGTTCGGACTTTTCATATGAAAGTCCGGCTTTCCATCCTCACAACTCTTCCCCAGTTCCTTGCATCTGTGAAATGTGTTTTTGAGTAAAAGGAACTTGGAAAAGTGCAATTTATTTAACTCGGATGGATACCACACTCATCGATTTACTATTCTTGTGTTTTTCCAAAACCCATATAGAACTTGGCACCTTTTCACTACATTTTCCGGTGAAGAGATGCAGAAAATCGGAAAATCTTTTTCTCTCTCTTATTTTTATTTTCTTATAGTCTTTCAATTCATATAATGAGGATTTTTTGTAACCTGCCATTACCATCAATTACCCTAAAAGGGTCTTTCCGTAAACAGGTGACTCAAACGGAAGCAAATGCATGAATATATCTATACGAGATATTTAAGTAAAGGTATTCGAATGGTTCAACATTTTCTTGATAAATCGATTTTCCTATCCAATTTTGGGAGACAGCATTTTACACTCGCATGACTCCCATGTGGGAGGCATTCTGGTTAGAGGACTCGCATGTCGTTATGTTTTAAATCAGTCAAAGCTTTTAAGGCTCTTATTTGAATAAATGTTTTTATTCAAGATAATTAGTATAGGTATGTACATACCTATCATGTAACTGTTTACACGTGAAGTAAATAATCAAGACTGTTTACAGTTCACCAACATTTATATTTTCTTAGAATCCTTTGCCCAAAATATGAACCCTTTGCAAAATTATCTTAAGTTTATTAAAGCAAATCTATTGAGACGTATAGAATTAAAGAAGGATGTTATTGACACTTTCTTGAGTAATTTATGATTGCGAATTTCAACCTTGGGTTACCATAGAACCGTTTTCTTTGTGCTACATATCTCGAGGTAAACAAATTGTTGATACATCCTAATTATATGCGTAATAACCAATATTATTATAAGAAAAATGAATCAATTTTCAGGTAAAACTTTTGACATTCGCGAAAAATGCGAAAGGCGCGTGAATAGGAGACCACTTAAGTGATTGATTTGTTTACGTGGATTCTAAGAAAAAATATATCCCTTTTATTCAAAGTGATGGACACGGAATATTGATTTTCTCAAGCTGTTTGATTTTTCCCTCTCTTGGAGATGTGGTAAAAATAATTTCATCGCAAAATGAAGGCGGATGGTGAGGGATTTCCTCAATAAGGCGTATCATTGTCTGACAGCCTTAGTGCTGGGTTTTTCCATTTCACTATTTTCTCTAAATCTCACTTGAATTGTTATGCAAACTTGTACAATTTATCTTTGACTGGCAAGATGAATTGAGCATTTGTTCCTTTTAAATTAATTGCTATTCCGTCGCCTTAAATTTTGGCGCATTTATTTTCTGTAGATGGAAGCAGTTGAAGGAAAAGTTTATTTTTCAACAATTATTCCCCACAAATCCATCGCATTTACATGGCATCACTGAAATTTATTCTTGAAAATGAACAGCGTTCGAAATAAATGAATAATTTAAGATGGGCAAAGATTATTTCGTCATTTTTTATCCATTCCATAAATTTGATTTATTAATAATTTCAGTCCTGTAATGATAATTTGAAATGTTTCAAATTCGGGGGAAGAATTAATGCTTCGTTCTCTAAATCTTTCTGGTTCTTCCCATCGGAAATGACTTTTCGCTCATCCATTTCGTGGTAAATTTCTTTTTGTTACAAACTGTTGTTCTTTTTTTTTTCACGAGAAGGAGGGAAGTTATTTGTAGTTCTGGGTATTTTGTGCAGTGAGTACAGCACAATTTCATTTAAATTTTGGCACAGTCACCCATAATTAACTTTTTTCTCGGGTTCAGCTTTGCGGGGTGTATTTCATTTTGCACCCATTGCCATGAGAATGCCACAAAGGTTGAATGTGCATATGGAGAAATAGTATGATTAATATGGTTGATATACAACGGGGGCGTTTGGGAATTCTATGCTGTATAATCTGAAATAAAAACAATGCAAAATATTGGAAAAAAGTTCTTTACGAGGCAAAACAATCAAAATTTACTACCCATGGGACATATATTAATTTGCCGAGCCAATACATCATTATTTGGCCTCTTTATTACTTTAGCCTCTGGGTGAACATATTTCAGAGCTTTTAATCAATTTTTGGGGTATCTCTGTCGTTTTCAATAAAGCATGACGCGGGATATGAGTTTATGTGGCAAAAATTTACAATACAATCAACTGGGACTAATTTAATCGCTCCTGGCTGTATGAGATTGATTTTAAATTTTCCCATTAATTAATTATAAACGTTGCGGTGTTGAACAAAAAAAAATTACTTAAAGTTGTCCATGTTGCTACCGCAAGCAATTTCCGAGATGGAACTTTTGTGTCAGTCACTATTCGGCAGAAAAAGAACCTGGCGTCTCCACCACCACCTATTGTTGTTGTCGAAAGTGTTTACTTGGAAAGGGGTGGATTTTTTTTGCTTCGATTTAATCTTTACATATACCATGTTTTATATTGGGGATTGAATCAACAAAAGTGGCTATATAGGATTTCTTTATTCGCCTTCAGCATGTGGAGGATGATACTTGAAAATAGCGCGTTTTTATATTGAACTTTTCATACCCATTTCCCAGTGAGTGTATAACATTTATCTATTTTCACAAAAGGGGCACAACGCAAAAAGGCATACCAAATGGGAAAGAACATGAATTTCTACTTTTCTGTCGGAAGTTATGATTTATATCGTCCAACCTTGAACCCACCGAATCAGTGCATTTGTTGCAAAATGCGAAAATTTCTCATAGTGAATCCCACTGAATAAACGGCTGAAATTTAACGAATACATAAATTAAAGATGACTTCCAAGGATGGTAAGGATTCACCTTAATTGAAATTGATGTCGAATTTAAGCTTTCCACGTTAAATTGTACACGAGGGAAATGAAGGAGGTGTATTTGTGTAAAATTGTCAACAAAATGCTATCATATTTATAGCTTCCGTAACCAAGGTCTCTTCATCCATCCCGAAAATTGACGAAAATCCATCTCCTTTCACATAATTAATAGCATTGAGCATTGGCCTTTGATGCAATGTGACATGTTCATTAGTTCTTTTAATTAAAGCTGAAGGATGAATGTGAGGACACAATATTGGATCTGGGGAAATTGCTGAATCTGCTTAAAATTCACAACGAGGAGTAGGGATGAAATCGTGTGAAAGAATTCTTGATAGGGATTAAATTTAGATCACGGCTCGCAATAAATCGTCAAATTGGCCAGTCGGACAGTTTCCAAGGAAGAGATAGCGTAGGAAAAAGGATTTTTCAATGCGGGAAATGTCACTGATTTTCTTCTTTTTTTATTGCGTATTATAACTTTGATTTTCTTGAGAAGGACCCATAGAAATTCTCATTAAAAAGTTGCCAAAATAGAAGTCTTAGAAAAAGTGACTTCAAACCCGATGTTTATCACAAATATATAGGTGATATTATTCATCTATCTATTATAAATATATTTTATATAAACACCTTTGAAAAGTTGAGGCTTTCCTGGTATTTATTTGAATCTTTTCAATATCTATAGAAAATCAAACAAAGCAATAAACAGCTTATTATATTTTCAAGGGAACTCATTTTCAATGAAATCTTAAATATCCTATTTAATCGGAACTATGAATTTTCGGTTTCAATGAAATCATATTAATTCTACTTCCTAAAATGAAATTCATATTAGTTTGGGGAATGTTGAGCCTTTCAATTACAACAGCTTAATCCAGAACCAAAACAAAGTTTATGCATTTACATAACTTAAAATTCGTTATTATATATGAAGTTTCACGAACACATTGCTCCCTATGTAATGAAGGACCTTTTTTGTAAACTTTTAAATTAAAAATCATGTTTTATCAAATTGAAATCTCGAGCTTTTTGATAATGGGAGGTATATGATGGCCCTATCATGTCCTTCTCACTAATACGGATCAACGAACGTGCAAGAAAAACAAGGTGTAACCAAGATTACGATTTATACTTATGAAAAAATCCTGGGAAAGAACGTTATCATGTGAAACAATAAAAATATTTATATCTGTACGTGTCAAATTTGGTGCCTAATCCTATTAGGTATATCCTTTTGATTAAGTTAGTGGGAAGGCATTTGGGAAAATGATAAAACATAAAAATTCTTATGACAAAACATAAAAAGAAACAAATAAACAGGAATACTTTATAAATAGCCTCAAATTCACGAACATCAAGGCAAATACAGTCATTGCTCCTACATGTTATTCTATAAGAAGATAATAGTAACATAATATTTCTTGAGTTTGGAATTTATCAAAGACCTCCTAAATGTAATGGCATATAATTTAAATTTCTCAGCATACTTAACAAAGGTTTCACCCTTTTAACCTCTTTGTTGTTGCTGAAAATGAGATAATTTACAGAATAGGATTTACGCAGTTGTCTTGGCACGACCACATAATTTTCCTTGTCTTTGCAAGATGTTTTTACATGCCAACATACTGAGGGTGAAAGAAGTCTTGCATGGGGGAGAGAATTACAAATTTCGTGTAATAAATTTTTCCAGCATCGCAAAATGAATCATGGACCACCTAAGGCAGACCACCCTTTTCTTCGCGTTTAGACCACTTTGTGGAGAGAAAATTATTATGGGAAATAACATTTTGGGCGAGAGCTAGTTGATAGGAGGAGGTGGTTGGGCGGGAGAGAGAAAGAGGCCTCTCGGGACGAGATATGCTGCTGGCAAGGAGCATGGATTCGAGCATTTGCCATGCGAAGATGAATCAAACCAGCATCAGTTGAACACTCTTCACCGCCACGAACGGACGTATTTTGTGAGAGCTCCTCGCTTATTTTATCACTTGCGTGGGATATTTGCTTTTCGACAGTTAAAGTATCAGTTCTTGTGGTTTTCGTGAGTGAAAAGAGAAAGAACTTAATAGCGTATCATATTACAATGGGATTGATACGCACTTAATTGATGAAAAATCCATTGACGAATTGACAGAGTCTATTTGCTGGGGCTTCTATTAGGGATTCTATTGTTGAGCTCTTTAAGCTAAAATCCTCCCTATTATAAAATAAAATATAACATAAGTGTATTTATGTACGCTGAGGCTTTCAACGGCATTATTATGAAATTCTTCTACTCATTCTTCATCCTTCCATCCATTTTTATCACAACGACACTCCTCAACATAATCGCTGGTAAGTGTCTTGATAATATTGAATTTGGGCTGTGCCCATTCCTCAAATGAGTTTTCGCTAAGTGAATTTTCCCACGAGAGACGATGAATTTATATTCAAAGTCTGTCAGAATGAAGATTGTCCTCGCCAGTAATTGAACAGATGTGTATATAAAAATTTCAGCCACCGAGTTGACGGATCCAAAATGTGGAAAATCCCGAGAAACTCTGGATTACTGTATGAAGGATATTAATTCTCTTGAGCGACCCATCCCACAGTCCATCCAAGAGATTCATCAAGTTTGTTCGTGAGTATTACCGAGGTCATTCTCGTGAATCCCACATACCCCCCCCCCTCATGCCAGGCCATTTGAAATCCACTTCTCAGAGCTTTCGTGACCGGAATGAAATGCACGGATGACTATCTGACGAGGTGCATTGATCAGCGTGAGAGGAAGATCATTGAAAGTGAAATTTACGGGGCCAAACACTTGTATGACCATCTGTGTCGCAATCGGGGCTTCCAGAAGGATTTCCTTAAGCACTTGGATTGTCTCACCAGTATCCGATCACGCTGGGATGCCTGTTCAGAGAAATTTGTGCGGGAGGTCAAGGAGGATATTAGTAAGCATTTTTCCGAGGAAGCAGCCCAAAAGCGCTACGTTGACTTTTGCTGGTAAGTCACATTTTACGCCATCATTTGCTTAATGGCTCAATTTAGCTGCAAATTAATTCGTCGTCTGCGGCAGCACTAAAACCCGTATTTTATAATGATAAAGTATCGCTTAATTTACGTTTCAGTTTTAGTACTTCAAACAGGAAACTTTTGCCAACTAATATTCCTAATAAGTTGGCTAATAAATCAATTAATTCAGTATCAATAGCATTTGATATGGATGTGTATAATTTGTCGAGAGGGCTTATTAGAAATTTATTGTGCGAACACTCGAATTATAATATGCTTTCAACAAATTCCAATGCGACTCAACATTTAACAAATACCTATCTACTTTTGTCGTTTTTCAATAAAATAATATTTAACATGAAAATATAATTAAAAAAATTTTTGTACATGTTCTGAATTATAAATGGCTTTTAATAGACAAAGGAAAGTAAATAATTTAAATGCGTTATTTTCATTTTTCATTTTGTCTGAACCTTTTTGCATTAGCAAATGGGATTTAATGTTTTACCAGGAACAATATCCGCTTATAGTGTTTATTTTCTGAAGTGGATCAACATCCATTATATGTAATAAAGAAAAGAGAAAATGGCATGATTGAAGAATTTCAAGCTCTGAAAAAATGTGCGCAAATATTATGAAAATCAACTTAAGAGAAAGCTCTCTTCGAAAAAGTAATCCAACATAAAGCAGCATGGAAAAGAGCTATATTGCTAGAACGCATATATTTTTATGAAAAAGAAACAGAAATTTGAAAACTGTTTCTTGTTTGATGAAGTTTAGAATTTTTCTCGTTTTCTTGTATTTTATTCATGTGATATTTATTTTAACTTTAGCAATCGACGAGAGTATGAATCTTGTGTCTACAACGAGGCAAGGGAGCGATGCTCTACGGAATCTGCAAATTTCATCCGGGAAATTGTGAAAATATTGTCAACGGAGAAAAAATTTTCCGATTGTGAAAAATTTGAGAAACACTGCAAAAATGGACAAAATTGTGTGACAAATTGGCCAATTTTAATTGTGATATGTAGTTTCATTCTCGTTATGAAAAGTCTATTACTCAATGTTAACATTAATAAATAAAATAAATATGTCTGTGCAAGAGTTTATATATAGGAATATTCATTGTATATTTTATGTGATGTATGTTGTTAGAGAAAGAACATAAAATCTGATTGAATATTTAATTGTATGTATAAATTGCACGAGTTGAATAAATTTTTGGGATAAATGAAATTCCTGCAATGTCCATCTGAGTATGATATCCCGTTTGCATCATCCGTGTGTGAAAGTTTTGTGAGGGCGACATAAATCCGTTGGAGTCAAATCTAAATCGAAACTAGACAAAGCATATTTTACAAAGCATAACGCACACACGGAAATATCTCATGTCACACTTTATGGCAACCTTCCATGAGCATCCACTTTACATAATTTGCCTATGATGGGTGTGGAAAGGAAATTCACTCCCTCATGCATATTTTGTGAGTCCTTCTCTATTCTCTCTAAAGTGCGACCACATTGGACCAGTGTTTTGGCTTCCTTCAGCTGTAATCTCACTTGTCGACTCTCAGACGATTGAGGATTTAGGAATTCTAACGAAGAATGATTACCCAAGAGAACACCCCAAATATTTGCAAGACAAACACACCCGCATAAAGGAATTTTAATTTTTAAGTCAGTATCACCACTGAGACACTCATAAATTTGCGTAATGCAAAAAGCCATTTGCATATGAACAAGCGGAGGAAATAAATGACTATATCCTAGAGCCAAAAAATGAGCTTTTAATTTGTTTTAACATGGAACCAAGAGCTTTTTTATTAGTCATGAACCGTTGCATGCATAAATTTTTTACAACCTGGCTTTTACTTTAATACCAATCTCTTGTTCTTAATCTCCCATCCAGGGAAAATATTTACCTAGGAGCTATGTTTCCCAGCTATAGCTAATGACTTTCGCTGTGGCTGATTTTATTTGTATGACACAAAGTAGAGGATAACTGGGAAGACATAAACCGCTGAACATATATTAAATCCTCTATAAACATAGTGGAAGATACTAAAGACTGATATATTGAGGCGTCATTGAGGTCAAAATTATGTGTTACTAGGAAATGTGATGCCATCACATTTGACCCATCAGAACTATTTTGATGAATAACATATGGAGGAATTTTCACATTCTAACTCAGAGAATTTCTCTACAAAATAAAAAGGTAAATTTTATTTCCACGTCGTCAAGCATGAATTTACGCGAAATTCTCCTTGCAGAAAGTCTTTTATTTTTATTTTCATGATGAATTCCGGGACCTTTACAGCAATTACAGGACTCAAGAACTGTTTTTTATCTTTAATAACTTTAATATATTTAAAGTCGTTGAAAAGTTTTATTATGAGTATTTAATTACCTACCCCTAAATTACTTCTTACACTCTGAAATGCGGGTCCTATATCGTTTATTACAGAGCGGAATAACTAATAATACAGATTCCAGCAAAGTTGAGTCTCTATAATTTGAAATGAGTGATGTAATTTGTTTCTAGAACTTTGTAGCCCAAACCACCTTCAACCATATGAAATGTAGGGATCAATTAATCCTATTCAAATAATAATTTTAAACGTTTGAAAGTGTTTAAAGGAAGACGTGAATAAGAATATCAGTGAATTTTGCTGGCAATTTTGGTCAGGTTTTAGCCCCAAATACTTTTCTCGTAAATCGGTTTGTCCATAAACATTGCTTTTATTAAACTCAGAGGCGAGTTGTTATTATAGAATCCTCATAGGTATGTTATATAAATAGATATAGATATTCTTCGGTATGAACGGTGTTACCATCAAAAATTAAATTAATATATAAGCCAGGTTAGCCGGCTACATGCGTCATGAGGAAATATATATTTCATAGGTAGGTACATGTATTTTAATCTAATCCTATATCCTGTTTGAAATCAAAACTTTAATTGGTAATCTTGTTAATTCGTACTATTATCACCAGGTCTCTAATCCACCTATTTAATAGGTTGTTGCAATTGAAATGCAACTTTCTGATCATCTGAATACGTATAAGTATCGAGCGTGTTGAGTAACTAAACTTCTAAGTAACCGAATTAAACAAAGATTTTATAAGATTTGCTTTAGTATTGCAATAAAATCAATTCCAATTGGTTTATTATTAATCCTTTAAATCCGATTTGGGAAAAAATAATCTTTTCAAATGTTTTTCATTGGTGACTCAGTCTCATAGTCCAAGGACTGGGCTGTAAAATCTTTTAGCGTATATTCACGCCTTATACAAGTGAAGGGGTGTTTCACCGTTTTACCCTGGAGGTTGGAAGCAACGATAAGACGGCAATGGCCGCGAGGGGTAAGAAAACTGGTAAAATAAATAAATAATATCTATCTACAGGCGAGCTTTGGAGATTGCAGCTTTGAAAATTGCAGCTGGCTTCTTACAGTTGAGTTTAAAATTTGTTTGTTTTCATTTCTACTCATTCTTGTTTTGTTGATGAAGAAGAGAAGAGCGGTATCTCACTTGAAAACGCTGTATTAAAATATGCAATTCAGGAAGGAAAGACTGCAAAAAGATTCATTCGTAACTTTCAAACTCTTAGTAACAATAAATTCCGTTATTATTTTGAAATTCTATGTAATTTACAAAAATGTAGAGGGCGCTTTTAGGTCCCAAATGATGCAATTTGAAAGGCTCGCCTGTACCTTTAATTCTTGATCAACAAAATAAGTTTTTAAACTAGTTATAACTGCTTAAGGACCTTTAGGACCGATTTTGAAAATTTCTCAAATTTTAGTCAAACTTTTTCTAAAACCTTTTTTAGAGGATAAAAACTCACTTTGCAAATGCGACAACCTAATATGTATTACCTACTTTTATATGTTGCAGAAATTCAGCCAGCATCAAATGCTTTCAGGTACTTCACCCCATAGTGACATACGAATTCCTGCAATGTTCTTTATCAACTGCATCCTGAGAACATCTTTTCATGAGTTTTCCTACAAGCAAAGGGTCGGAGCAAATTTGGTAGTCCACTCTGCTGTCTCACATCTTTCCCTCGAATGAGAAATATTATTTGATTTTATTCCTGGAACATTGACTTTGATAACACTCCTGTCTCTGTTATTAGTTTATATTATAGAAATGCTGGTATATGAGAAATGAAATGAAAACACATCATCCAGATTACATGTCTATATTTACTCTGGATTTATTTATACAGATATTAGTGCAACGATGTCACTTTTAATTATTCCAAAACATGCTCCTCATTCATCAGGTGCCTCTATTGTATGAATTATTTCTGCCCAATCACTTTTGGGGCTTCATCTCTTACATTTTGGGTCTTATTTAAATTTATTTTATGCATGTTCGTGATTTTGTATACCAATTCAGTTCATTATTGTTCTATACTTTTCCATCCTACGGATTTTGCTCGGCTGAATCCGGCGAATCTAATGGCAGTGGTAGATCATTTGTGGATTGTGCCGATTCACTGTTATCATTCTCCGCATGAAATGTGGGCGATTCCAAGGGTTTGGTTTCTAAACAGATAACAATAAAGTGTTTTGAATCTCATATTGTAAATATTTGAAAATTATTGGCAACTCACCATTTTGAGGACTTTCCTGCGTAAACAGGCCAACGGTTGGATCCATTGGCGGTGCAGGGGATGTATCCAAGTTTTGAGCACCATCTCTTGGGGGTGCTTTGGGCATCATATCACTTTCAGAGCCAACCAGGTGAGATGGCACATGGGGATTGTTGGGTGCAACTGTTGATGACTTCCTGGTCTTTTCCGCCTTTCGCCACAACGTGATTTCCTGCAACGGAGAAAATAATAAAATATCCAGTATAATCAGTTTAATTGGTTTAGTTTGAAGAAATAAAATACCTGTTGCTTGAAATATCGTCGATCCTCTGTGTCCATGAGGACCAAGTTGAGGAAATACTTGACGGAGAACTTCTTATTAATATCACGCATTGCTGGCGTCAGGTCGTATCCTGCGAGAAAGACTCTTATCGGTATGCTCTCTCCCCTTACTGGGGCTCCATCCATTATTTCATATTTAGCAATTGTCTCATTCTCCGTGAAGGTGTTGGGTCCGGTGCCCGTTGTCTCGCGCTTTATTATTGCAATCTCCATGTGTTTGATCTTGATGCGCACGAGGAGGAAGTAGATCTTGCCCACAATCACATCTTTGAGGTGGTATTTCGATTTGTTGTATTCAAATTCAATATGCAAGCAATCCTCAATGCCCACCTCCATTTTAATGGGGCTGTTCACTTCCGGGTAGCTGCAAAGCGTATGAACAGCGATATCCACCTCACGGATGATATCACTGAGACGCCGGACGACTGTGGCTCGCAAGAAGTAGCGGAGCCTCACATTGGAACCCACATAGACCTCATAGGGCTTCTCCACATTCGCAAATTCAAAGGGGTAGCTACTGTTCTGTATCAAATCACCCGGACGTGCGAGTTCTTTGACCAGGGAGAGGAACTCATGGTGATTCCCACGATCGTAGTACAATTCAATTTGTCCAATCAACTCAATCTTGACTCCCTGATGTTCCAACTTGCTTCCGGGCTTCTTGAGCGTTACATTCACCTACAAGTGACACGATATTATGTCATCTATCTCTTAACATCGGATCCATAGAAGCCATTTGGCGGTAATTACCTTCCCGGAAACAGTTTCGCCATCGTAGTAGAGAAGATACTTCTCCTTTTTTCCATCCTCCGTCTTGATCTCAGCCATCTTCCTCGAATCGGCCCCATCGAACACAATGTCCAAGTCAGCGGATTGTCCAAAACCAAGGAAGTTCTGGAATTGAGAGATTTCGTCAGACTTTTTACATTTCCACTCAAGGCACTTAGGTTTTTCAATGAAATCTTTACCATTATTCAAGCCAATTATCTTTTCCTGTGTTCCAGAAATTATGTTTTTCTCTGATTTTTTCGCACTTTACAAGTGACATTTACACACACTATGACATCATCAACTGCTGTTGCCTTCGTGCTGCGAGAAACCTTTAAAAGAGGGTCTTTTTTATTGCAGACACCAATGCGAAACAAAGACGATATTCCATAGAGAAATCGACTATAAATCCTACACACGGGTGCTTGCTTGATGTGAGAGTTGCAACGGAATTGAGAGTTTTAAATTTAAATTTGTCTGCCAAAATTTTTACTGTTTAATCTTCTCATCAGGTAACTCTACTTCCGTTCTCTTCGATCGCCAACCATCTTGAGTACACACGCGAAAATGGTCGTTCAGCTTTTCTACAACATAATCTTCTTTCATCTGCGCCATCGCTAGATTAATTCTGTTCTATTGTATTGCTTTGTGAAGTGGTTTAATCGTTTACTGAAGTGACGTAAAAATATTGTTGAATTATCAATAAAATTAATGATAATGCGTAATGATGGAACGCTAGTGCCCTTAAGTCTGTGTCGCGGTCCAAAATGAGCTCTCTGAGCTGAGACCTGAGGGTGGAGGAGGGAAAAAAATCATCAAAGGAATTCTTTTGGCATCGGAGACCACGGCGATCAATAATTTTTTCATCTTTCATATTCTATCTAATCCTCATCAGGAATTCTCAAGACGGGTGCAAAACCGCGGAATTAAACAGGATTAATTACCATTCTACAGGTGAGTGTCTTTGGCCACAGGGGAGAATGTAATTGTTATTTTAAGATTTTGAGCACTCTAGTAGATCTTGAGATTAATGTTGAAGCCAGTAATTAGGGAGGAAGATAGACACGCTGTACAATGCATTCTGGTTTTAATCCGAGGGTTTTGTAACGCCCAGAATTTACCCCTTCCACCCTACCACGCATGAATTTCCAAATATAATATATTATAATTTGTATTTTTTTTTGTCTTAATTTTTACGGCCCCAGCTATCAAGCCACAAGGCCATATAATTTGTATTTAAGATTTAGATTGCTGAGTATTTGAAAAATAAAAAATATAAGATCTTCCAAATTTCATGAATTTCATTCTTTAATAATTTATTGTAAATACTTAATTAACAAATGAAATTAAATGAACTTTCTTCATACAATTATTTTAAATTAGATTCGTGATCCTAAAGATATAAAAGAATCTTTATTGGATAATGTTATAACATTATTCGCTACGACTAAGCATTCTGGTCATGTGTAATGATTATTGCTAGAATTGTTTCTTGGCTATCCGGGAAAATGATATGGAAACAAACTGTCAAAATTGCGAAATGTATGGAAATTTTTGAATTTCCCTATAAATGATATTCAAATATCTTTTCATCATATTTTTTACAAAAAAATTAACAGATTTAAAGAATATACATTTTTACTGAAACATTTAACTTTATTTTTTGAATTCACTTCGAGTGATTATTCTATTCACAATAATGATTCCATTGCAAGTCCACTACAGATGGACTTTAGTAAATAGTAAATTCCATGTACGTATTGCCTTTATTGTCTGGCATTGACGATATCCTTGAACTCGGGCTTCAGGGAAGCTCCTCCAACCAGGAAGCCATCGATGTCTGGCTTTGCAGCGAGCTCTTTACAGTTACCGGCTGTCACAGAGCCGCCGTATTGAATGCGAACGGCTTCAGCCACAGCAGCAGAGACATTCTCAGAAAGCCACTTGCGGAGTGATTGATGGACTTCCTGGGCCTGTTCAGGGGTGGCAGTCTTTCCGGTGCCAATGGCCCAAACTGGCTCATAAGCAATGACCACATTGGTCCAGTCCTTAATGGCACCCGCGAGAGCCTTTGATTGCCGGAAGACGACAGTCTCAGTCTGGCCGGCTTCACGCTCCTCCAGAGTTTCTCCAATGCATGCAATCACTTTGAGACCTTCGGCCAGAGCATGAGTCACTTTCTCGGCTATCAGATCATCCTTCTCGCCGAAGATGGTTCGCCGTTCAGAGTGGCCAATGATAACCCAATCGGCACCCACGTCTTTCAGCATTGCCGGAGACACTTCACCCGTGAAGGCTCCTTTGGCCACTTTGTAGCAATTCTGCCCGGCAACGCCAATACTGGCGGGGAGCAGGGATTTGGCAAATTGAATGTATGGCGCCGGACATCCCACCACGACTTCGGTGTTGGGATCCAGGCCCGAGGAGAGATTCTTGCAAATCTCAGTGATGCTGGCCTTATCGCCATTCATCTTCCAGTTGCCACCAACGCAGAATCGTCGAACCATTTTGCGCAGATATGCTCGCTCACTATTTGTAATTCAAGGGGAAGAAATTTGTGATGTATTATTGGGGATGTTGAATGAAAATTGTTGCGGAAAACTACCTGTTACTGAAGGAAAATGCTCGTTCGCTGGATCTCAACGCCAAAGTAACACTGACTTTTACAACCTTCAATGACCTTCAATACCCAGTAGACAAGGTCTTTAATCTTCAAACCCAGCTGAACATTTTCCAATATTCACACAGTAGTGATACGCCGTACAGAATATTTATTGATTCTTTTTATGTTTTCCAAATATTACTGCTTTGAACATCAAGCTCTTATTAGCTAATCTTTATCTCTTTCTTTCTAGATTCCTCGAGCATGAAACCTTTAACGGTAGGCCAGTAGGATGTGATAGTGTGGTAAGTCATAGTTTATAAGAGGAATAAATTTAATCCTTTGAGCCGAATATATAAAATGTAAAGCAAGCAGTTAATCATGATGATTCCCAGATATTCTCAAAAACTGTAAGTACCAACCTTCTTATTTCTTAATTTAAATCATTGACTATAACGTATAGTAATACTCACCTGAACAATCATAAAGCTAGAGCATCTTCTGTTAAAAGGAAGGCGCCTTTGAAAATGGTGTCAATAAAACATTGCTGATCGCTTTAATATTACCATTTATTGCTAAATTTTTATGTGTAATTGCACTTTTGTATAATTTATTCTTCAATAAGTGGCAGTCTGGTATTTTTCCAAGTTCATCAACACATAATATAAAATATAAAATTTACAATTCACATAAACATTATAAGTGTGTTGTCTCCTACAAATATGATTACTTAGTAATTAATTAATATACAATTGTCCGGAAAAATGTGTCAACGAGAACGTAAATTCAATACGCAAAATAGTTGTCGATATTCAAGGTAGAAAAAACAGATGGTAACTAACCGTGCAATACAATCTCATTTTTTTTCTGAACAACCCATGGCATTAAAAATTTATCTTTCAAAAAGGGGGGAAGACAACAACTGAGCTATATTCATTTTTTTTCGTCAATATTTTTATGACACAAAAGAAGATAGAATGTACGATTGAAGGACTATGAAATTGGTGATGATTCACTCTCAGATCGGAGCTTACTTACTTTCACCTCATCGTATGCAATTGTGAATACACTCTTCTTATCAGTTATGGGATGCTTACGTCCCATACTGTTGAGGAATGAATTCATGGCAATTCCGGAATCATGATCATCTTCCAGAGTTGCCACATTTAATTGCTTGGACTCATCTACGTTATAGGGTTTGTACTTAGTGTCTTTCACTTCACTTTCATGGATAGGAGAGGTTTGATTTTTGTAATCTTTAGAAGATTTCTTTTGTAATTTTTGATTCGCTTGAGGTGGTGTTTTGGGATACAGGTAGTGTCCAAGTTGGGTAGGTGGGGCTGAAATTGAAGGAGTGGGCATATATTCATGTTCAAACCGATATTCCGAATGTTGTAAAAGGGGGTGGTTACCATCTTCCTGACTTTTTTGCAGTAGAGTTTTAGCTTTCTGAATGTCTTCCTTTAGTAAACGCGGATCTCTTCGTTGTGAAGGGTCCTGTTTGTTCGCATTATCCTGCATTTTGTCTGACCTTGCACTAATCGGTGAGCTCTTCTTTTTGGCCCTCTCAACACTACTACCAGCTTTCTTAGTATTAATTTTCACTCGAGGCTTCTCATTTCGTCCACTGTCCTCTTTATACAAATTGTAATACCAGTCCATGTACTTCGAGGCTGGTTTTGATCCATCAAAGTTTTCGTCGTTGATCTTTCTGAGCATGTCGGTTTCACTTTGAGTTTTACTGCCGTCTGAGGAGGCTTTCATCAAATTACGCGATTGGTCAGGAGGCTTAGGAGCTGGTCCTTTTGTGTTTCGGCTCTGAGGTGGTTCAGACGCAGTTTGTCTTCTCTGCTGACTGTCTCCTTTACCTTTTTTATAGTCCGCACGTGATCGTCTTGTGCTATCACCATTTGTATCAGCACCACTCTGTTGGGAGGCCAACTGTTTTCTAGCCTTTCGCGCAATCTCTGACTCTAATGCGTCTATAAAAGCCACATCCTTTGCATCTGATAATGAATCTTGACGTGAAAATACGATATTTCTCGGATCTTTACGTCGGGAACACTTGATTTCGACTTCTTCAACGTCTGATCTCTCGTCTAAACTCTCAGCTGAATAATGATGCAGAACTATTTCATTCTCCGATGACTCTGCATCTGATTTCACATCAGGCACTTTTTGCGAGTAGGATTTACTGCTATATTTCTTCATTCTCTGTTGAACTTTAGGAACAATCTTCTTTTCATCCAGTGACTCTGATATCTCGACCAATAGTGACTTATTGAGAGGAGATACCAAAATTGATTTGTTCTTGTATTGTTTCTGACTCTTGCTCTCCTCAACTTGCTGAGGCGATCTGGATTCTTCGTTCTCCTCTTGAATAGGCGTACGGATCTTGCGTTTCACAGCACTTACCATTATGACACGTCTATGGCGATTGTCCAACTCTGATCGACTTTTGGACTTCTTCTTCTGAGTCTTTCGCTTCATCCAGTACACTCCTTGAGGTGAATCTGGTGGACTATACCGGACATATTCATACTCATCGTCGGACATGGAATCGTCATTTTCGCTTCTTGTTCGTCTCCGTTCACGTTGAGCCTTCTGGAATTCCGGTTCTGTCTGTGTTCCAGTGTTGCAGTCCGTTTGTGTAGCAATATTCATTGAATTGCATGGTAGACTTTGAGTTTCTAGGACAGCCTCCTGTTGATTGTATCTTGCTTCTAGTTTCTCCTTTTCTAGCAAAATCTGTCGTAACAGGGCATTCTGTTGCTTCAATGAGTTCTCTAATTCCTGCTGAATTAGAGAATGATGCGAGGTTGCGTGCAGCATTTGTTCGTCCTTTTCGAGGGTAACGCTTCCACCATCATTCTGTTCTCTTTGCATTTGAGCATGGGTCATCTGATGTGGAACCTGCTGAATCACTTCGTTAGGGATTGACTGAACGAAATTCGATTCCGGCACCACTTGGTAGTGTTCCCTAATAATTTGCTTTCCATTTGATTGCTCTTCGATGTAGCGACGCATTAGAATTTCTTTGCCACCTCCACCGTTATCCACTACAATGTATTGAGGTTGATGTTGGGCATTTTCACCTGGTCTCTGTGGCAAGTTTACGTAAATATTTTCTGCATTGGGTTTTCCTCGTGTTACTAGACGAAGAATTTCGGCATTTCCATCTTTTATAAAGAATTGTTCACGGGGATCATCGTCACGGGTCATTGGATGACGTAAGTTCTCACGCATGTTGTAGGCGATGTCGCTACCTCTATCCATTTCATGGCGTCTCATTGAATCATCGTCAATTTGATTTTGAAGCATTTGTCGGTCACTCATCCGGTCGTACTCCTGGTCATTCATTGTGTCTTCCATGTATTCGTCTCGTTTGCTAATAAGATTTGAACGGGATGTCTGATGGGCTTGGAACTGTTTTGCTGATCGAAGTTCGTTCCTTATGCGACTGTAAATACACCAGAGATTATATTATGTATATTGGATATAGTTTAAAATTTCTTTCTCACGTAAGTCTCGCAGAACGATGATCGTCGTGTGATTTTGGTCGTGTGTTAGATTGACTAGTTTGCATTTGTTCCACTTGCACTTGAGTATCAGTGTCTAGTTTTTCACGAGGGTGGTGTCGACGGGAGAATTCCCAGCGTGTTGGTTTAGTTCGGGAATCTGAAGACTTATCTGCCGACCATGCTTCCCTTCTACCCATCCATTCGGCCACCTAATTCATTAGAAAAGAAACATCTTCAATACAATATCATACAGTCTGTTCAATTCTACAACCACGAAAGAGAATAAAGATCAGACAATGAAAATATTTTGCATTATTGGGCTATACCAGTATGGCTAAAGGTTCATATTTAAATTTTTCAATTATTTTTCTTTACCTATTGTTAGGCTAATGATTGCATTTATTAGTTTTGTTAATAAATATATTTTAATAATTTTTTTTGTCTATATTTATTTCAACATTATCGGATGAATGTTTTTCTTAAGACTCAGGAAAACTGAATTGAGTAATTTATTATCTAATCTTTATTACCTCGGTTGCAGAATTGAGTAGAATATTATTTCAATAATTTAATTTAATAGATGGAGTCCTATAAAACATTGCAATTATTACTAATGTTTAACGGCATAAAGAAGCAGATGTTCAATTTATCGAGTCATATGTAAGTTTTATTCTTAGATGTGATAACAAATTAGCAGTTGCAATGTTTTTATGGGATTCCGTGATAATTTCAAATTAATTCAAATAACTTCCTAATGAAATTTTGAAGGTTATAGAGTAACTATGGAATATTAGTAATTTATGTTTAGAGCTCTTTTGGAAAAATGGCATAAATAGATAATGTTTGATTGCTAGCTACCTGCACAGATTTTGTTTCTTTTGTGTTTCCCTTATCTCTATGTACTAGATGAACATCGTCTTCTGTACTACTGACCCTAATTACTCTTTTTCTACAAGAAAAGGAAATGATACATTTATAGTACTTATTCAATATAACAGATTGACATAATTAAAGTGAAAAGTAAACTATAGTCAAATTTGCATATGGATACAAGTGAGTTCTAAAACAAAACTTTTAAAATAATCATGAGAAAAGTATATAACAAGAGGGAATTTCAGACAAGTTGAGATGATTTTTATTTTGCTATTTCTTAAAGTGATTACAAAAAAATCAAAATTGAAAATCTCATAAAAATTTGATTTTCTACTTGCTTTGTACAAAAAACACAAGGAAACTACAGCTAAGCTCTAAAACGCGCAGTATTAAAATCTTTTGGTTTAAATATTTCAGAAGCGTGAAATATCAGTTCCACTCAAAAGAGTGAAATAATAATTAATTTTCAAAACTTATTGAAATGAAAAGTTATTAGACATCCAAAATGTCCCCCTGTTATTATAATTAATGAATCTAATAAATTAATAAATATTTGGGCACATTTTGATAACAAAATCATGCAGTTACTAAAGAAAAAGCAAGAGTTATAGAAAAGAAAAAAGAATAGAGAGTTTGTTGGCTATTGAAATTAAAGAACTACTTACTTTGAGAATCCGTAGAGTGGGCACCAGGAACAAATGAAGCAAAACATAAGTGTTAATATAAGAAGAGCTATCAAGAGCGCCAAAAATACAAGGAGCCAAAAGAGTAGACGATTTTCAGCCTTTTGTGTACTCTGAAATAAAAAGGAATGTGAAAGTTTAGTATAAGAAAATAGTTTTTGTTGATTGAGTTTACCGTATATTCGGCATCTCCGTAACTGATGATACCAGCAGTAATATTACTTTCAGACAATCTCTTCTGTATTTTAGAAATGTCTACAATTGAGTTGCCATCATACAAGACTAAGGCGGTTACGACACTCCTAAAAAAGAAATAGGATATTCGCACAAATTTGAGTAAAAGATCTTAGTAAGAATCCTGAGTGAATTAGTAAATTAGATATTTTTGAAGCGTAAACTTACTTGTCCTTAGTTGTATCTCCATTAATTGGCGTTAGGCCCATTTCATTTCCTGTATATGGTCGTATACTGTGAATTGTAACACGACCTCCTGTAATGGCTGAAAGGGTTCCTTCCGTCTTCTGGATATCAGGATTACTTCCGGGTACAACAAACACCATAGTTCGCTTCCTGCTCTCTGGCGGGTAAACTCTTATGATTGTAGTTGACCATTGAACTGGAACTCCCAAGTCAAATGCTCTCACAGTCAATTCATATTCTCCTAAATTTTCTGAAGTTATTCCAATTCTGGGTAGTGGAGCTCGAAGAGTGAGTTCTCCATTCACTTCATTGAGCTTAAACTTATTTTCGTAATTTCCATTGATTATTTCATAGCGCACCAAATTGTTTGGTGGCTCTGCATCAGCATCAACAGCTTTGATGAATGCAGGTGTTGTGAAGCCTCTCATGTCATTAGTCAAGATGAACTCGTAGAGATTCTTTTCGAAAATTGGCATCTCATCATTTACATCTTGTACTTTCAAGACAAATGGTACTTGAGCTCTATTACCGGTTCCATCTTCATCTCTTGCTTCTATGTAAAAGTGATACTCTGGCATTATTTCACGATCGAAGCCATGATTTTCTGTGGACACGGTAATCAGGCCTGATTCAGCGTCTAAGTTTAGGGACGTGTTGAGATATCCTAAAATTTGGGTATATCTCACTCTTCCACCTGCTCCTGTGTCCATATCATCGGCATGTACTTGAACCACTCTGGTTCCTATAGTCATATTCTCAGGTAATTCAGCCATATACATCGGTTCAGAAAATACCGGAGGATTGTCATTTACGTCTGTGATAAATACCGTCACGTTCACTATAACTGATAAGTTTGTGGCTGGACCGAGTTCTTGAGCCAATATCTGTAGAAAAGAATCCATTTGTCAATATTAGTTTCCCGTAGAAACCGGCTAAAGTAATAAACTTGTAGAAGATGTTACCTGAAATATTAGCGAATGTGTCTTCTCATAATCCAACATTGCGTTATCTCTCACACGTATAAGGAAGCTTGCTCTTCGTTCTGCAACATTTGGGGTAATTTCGAATGTGCCATTATTGTTGAGCAATGTTAGTGAAAATACACCGTTTTTCCCAGTATCATCATCATATACTCGTGGCACATATGGATCAATAAATACAAGTGCTGTCCCCTGAGGTGCATTCTCATCAATACGTGTTACATAGCTGAAATTATTGTAACAACAAACAAGTATTATAAATATGAAAATATACAAAAACCATAAATGTAAGCAATAATTTGATTTTGCAAGAACTTGTACTGAATCAGTTTTTAATCTACAGACTATGAAGAAATGTTACACATTTAGATACGCAGGACCCCAAATTTAACTTACTGGTCATTTTCGAAGTAAGGTGGAGCATTTTCCCGTTCTGGAAGAAGGAAGGCCAGCTGAACAGTCGTTGCCATAGCGGGTGGTTCATCACGCATAACCTTGACTTCCTCAGCAATAACCGTTAGTAAGACAGGATCTCCGATATGAGTAATGGCAGCAATTTCATCCAATGGCCTCATTAGGGTGATAACACCTGAGAAATAATTCACAGCAATTAATTAGGTACTCTTTTTATATAATCCACTATGACCTTACCTGTTGTATCATTTATATCGAAGAAGGATGTAAAGGGATTTCCCTCTGACACGAGGCCATATCTAATAGCACGAGGAACACCTTTATCTCCATCTTCAGCTTGGATTTGAAGTATCTAAGAGTCATTGGAATTGATTATAATAATTTTTAGGCTATTAAGATGTCTATCTCGTTAATTTATTACCTTATCACCGGGCAACAGTCCGTTTGGAAGACGAGTAACTGGAGGAGCCATAGTAAAAATTGGTGGTACATCTTGTACATCCTCCACGATAATAACAAGTTCCAGCCCTGCTATATTTCTAGAATCTTGCCCAGGTTCTGCATAAGGATCCTGAATAAGAGGGAAGTTTTTTTTATTATTTTTTAAACCAATAATTAATTACAGTCTCACTGACTACTTACATTGGCCAACACAGTAAGATGATACATGGACTGCTTTTCAAAATCGAGCGGCCCAAGCAAAAAGATTGTGCCCTCGGTCATCTCTGGGGGAACAATTTTTTGTCTGATGGCGAACAATGGTGAGCCCCACAATTCCAAGTAGACGTGCTTTGGGAAAAGCGGATTTTTGCGCGCAATTACATAATCCAGCTCAGTACCTCGTTTCGCGTCCTGTGTGATCAGAAAAGAGTTTTAATAACTTGAATGAAAATTTAAGTTTTAGCGATTATTGAGAAGCTTATGCAATGTTTAATTTCACAAACCTCAGGTATCATGATGATTCCAGGCTTGTGGGGAAAAATAATATCATGTGGTGTTGTAAAATTCGTTGCAGTTCTATAAAGAGTAAAGTAAATTAATTTTAGAAAGTCTCTCATAAAGAAAAGAAATTTTTTTAAAAAATTACATTGAGCAGCTTTGGGTTGCCATTCCTCCTCGAGTGTCCTTAACCGAGATTTGAAAGTCATAGTATCTGCCAGGTTCAAGACGTCTCGTAAGAATTACATTCGCCTGACACACGGAGTTATACTTTGTGCATGGCAGTGATTCTATTTGGACAGTGGATGATGATGACTCCCCAAACAGTTCAAATGTCAATGGGTAATCGAACTCTTCGTCGGTTGCACGAATGCGGTAAATCACGCTACCCACGGCTGCATCCGCTGGTACCAGTACGAGACGCATCCTCGTGGACGGATCAAACTTGGGATCCACTGCTGATGCAAAACATATCAGGCTCAGCATGTATCCGGTCAGTAATGTTAAAAGGTGCATTCTGGAAATTGCAAAAAAAAACAAAGATTAAAATCATTTGAGAATTTCTTTGTTCAGAAACTATATATGAAAAGTTAAGACACCCATTACATGTAAGTTTCTAAATTGAATTTATGAAAGAAGACCTTTTGAATTATAGTGAGGTTGGGTGTTCTCCTTTATTGTAAATTTAACAAGTATTTGACATAATTATTTCTTTGAATGGGCAATGCAATATGCGGGTAACCGAGTAACTTCAATTTCTCTTCAATTGCAGAGATAAAATTTGCGATCAGCATCGCGATATCTCCTAGGCTAAGGTAAATTTAAATGTAATTCACATAAATGCTTTTCATGACACTTTGGTGAAACTTAAATTGACCATTAGTGCCACTATTTATCTTACAATAATTGCTATAATGTACATATAATGATGTCATTTTATTGTATTTCTGAGATGTGATATCTTACTGAACAGTGCATTCACTTTATGTCAATGAATACTTCACTATGTATGGTGATATTATTATTTTCAAGCTTCTAAGGCTTCTAACGCAAATTCGAAACATGGATGAGGTAGATTACACAATATCCCAACACTAGAGTGGACATCAGTCCTTAACCGATCCAAATACTTACAAATATAGCAACACAACTGGCAAGCATAACTTCGAGAATATTTTCACTTGTAATAGGTGCTACATTTCCTTGAGCAGTGGCACCGGAAATGGTGGTGAAGACAATAAACAAACATATGAGTGCTCCTTTTGCTATTGCAGTGTCCCAACTTTTACTGTAGAATCAATATCACATTGGGCACATATGTACCTACGTATAAATATCACGAATGGAAGTTCAACAAGAATCAAATCGATTTCTAACTGATACAGTTCAACCACAAAAATGTAAACAGTCAAGGTATATAATGTAGTCTACGTTGATGATATTATGGTGCCACATTTATATATGAATTCCCACTTTCTCGTGATAATGAAAAGTTTAGGTGTTAATTAATTAAGGACATTCAAATAAAATAAATACTATTAAAGCTCTTTTCATAAACACGTGGTGTACATATAACTTATAGAAAAGCCTCCTTAAGAAATTTGAAACACAATTAGTGCACAATATTTTGTTTACAATTCAAAAACATGCAAATATGAATTCAGGGAAAGAGTTGGGGAGATTTTCTTTTGCTATTTTGAGTTTTCAGGGTGGTAACTTTTGTTGGAGCTACTAACGGGGAAGTTATATTCAATGTAACCAGCTTATGTAGCCACTATTTCATATTCCATCTATTGTAAAAACGACAGCCGTTACGCATAAATATGTACACGACAGAAATGTCCCTCTGAAAGACTTAGCTCCCTAATAGTATGAAAAACACTATGGCGTAAGTGTAAAATGTGAAGTAGGATAACAAAACTATGAAACATTAAACCATTTACATATAATTTTGTTTTCAATACAGAACAACGCGAATACTTAATAAGGCAAGATTTATTCCTACATGTACTAAACATATTTTCTCTGTATATGCCTTTATTCAAATCAGGAGTGACCGAGCTGTGTGGGAGTTTATACTCCAACTTATACTCAACAATATTGTCAGAGGAGAAATTCTTTATTCCAATAGTCGCCTATGGGGCTATTGATAAGTGTTAGAGGCCAAAAGTTACAATATTCCATATCGAATATCCCGAAGACTAGGAAGTCTTTTCTTTACTCCATAAAACTGTTATGTTGAATTAGCTTTTGAGATTGAGTTCCTTATATATGTACATAAATACGTATGTATGTTCAAGAAAGGTGGCCTTAAGTGTGAATTAATTGCATAATGCGTTCACAGTGTTCCACAATATTGTCGATTCACGGAGAGAATATCGTTCTTTCGCTGCAAAAGTGGCATATGTATGTACATATTTCTTATAAATGTGTGCCGTTGTTATCTCAAATGAACGATATACTGATATTTAAGTAAACATGCTGCTATTGAAGCATAGGAACGTACTATGGTCTTTTCTCACCAAATCTAACATTATTGTAGCTTTTGTGTCAACACGACTCACTCAAATATATACTTTCAGAGAGAAGAGTCTTTTAGTCTATATAAGATGTGATCCAAGATGTGAACAACATTACAACGTTGAATGAGTATCGTGTTCTTAGGTCATTATAATAGAAAAAGTTTTTAAGGCGGAACATTTAATTTTATTTCTTTAGGTGTTCTATTCTACTTTTTTTCACCACGTTGACAATTTATCCCTGTATGAATATGTTTCTTTTATTGATCGTAATTATTCAAATAATATTCATTGTCAACTCAACCAGTAAAATATTTTAGAGGTCGTTTTATGAATTTATCTTAAGAAAGCACCCACTCAAGAGTCTCGACATTTTGTGTGATCGCAAATTCAATTCTCATAAATTTTATGGCTTATACATGGATACACGGATATGTAAGTTTCATATATACGTTAACATAAATTAGGTACACAAATTTCGTTTTCTAGAAATAAATATAATGTTGAGGGAGGATTCGTCAAGCCTACATCATAGATCGTTTAGAGACTGAGCAACTTCTAGCAGATGCGTTTATTTTAATAATTCATCGAACTATATTAAAAAATATCATAACTCTTTATAGCAGATGTGTAAAAGGCGCAGGCAATAAAATGCCGTTTTTGCAGACATATACCTCAATTTGGTATGAACCTGAGGTATATGAACGAAAATGAAGATTGCTTGAAAGAGAAAGTGTTTCTCGCTGGGAGAAATACTTGTACTTTGTTTATAATTGTCTCGCATTTATTTAAGATTCACGCATAAATTACTCAATCTGCTCGTGATATAATGTGAATACATTTATTAAGCCTTTGCAGACGAGTACTTAATCAATGGATGAATTGCAAATAAAAATCAATTGGTCAAAGTAGAACTACAAATGTTTTTTTTGCCTTTTTATTTTATTCTGTTTCAACAGTTTTAACCTGATTTGACACTTTTATGTTCAGTCCAAAGAATTTGTAAGGAAATTTCGTTAGATACACGAGACAATTGCTTGGAAAATGAGAGGTGAAGAACGTTCAGGGCGATTTCGATTCGTATACATTATTCGATAAACCTCTTTCTCTGCACATTCTATTAGGGAGTTATGTAAGCAGTAAAGTGGCTTGAAATTAAGAAAAAGTAACAATGGGTACGTGCACAAGGAATAATTCGATTTGAATGAAATGTATTTTCACTGTGAGTCCATGTTACAATATCTCAATTTGCAATCTTTCAGCCAATACTTTGGAAATGCGTGCAATAAAGTTTTGAATTGTGTCTTGTGTATGTTTTTCTTTCTTTCTTTTTCCTATCGCAAATTTAACTCCTCGGTGACAGTGTGACAATGCATTTATGGTTTTTACTCTATAAAATCATACACATGAAATTATGCTCGCCAATTTTATACTTATATCACTCCTCATATATACATATAATTATTATTTGCAAGCGTAAAGGACTTCCTCCAATGTAATTTCTGCTATGGAGCATTTTATGCAAATTGTAACCGCCCATGAAATTTGTAAAATCCAATGAAGTTTCATTATTGTATTTTATTGAGCCTAACTCTATGATTTATGTGATTTGCATCAATTGACAAATAACTAATCTCTCTTTCTGAATCTCTATAGCCAGTGAGTTCAATAAACGACACTAAACTATATTCTGCAGATAGTTTGTATGTAAATAAGATAATGATACAAAAAGCGAAAGCTTATGCTTATATGCGCCTAAATAAAGAGAATTATGATTTGGACCACGCCAATGGTGTTTTGAAAAACTTTGGTAATAATTATGCTCACCTAATATTCCACTTCATCGCTTTATGGCGGTTTCGCTCTGCACGGTTGTGTAAGTAGACCATTGAAGGCGTCGACGGAAACGTCCACCAATATGCATGGATGGGTCGTTTAATAAACGTCAAGGATTTAAAGCCATTTCTCAATTATAAAGCATATAAATGTGTTCTACTATAATGAGAAGCGGTGTCGCGTTTTATTACGATGAATGACCAGTAGCTAACCCATTTCTCTAAACGAGAACTTCACGATTCTAATGTCGAACAGTTTGACCTGAAAAGAGAATAAAATAAACAATGTTTTACCATAATATGTACAATACTATGTATTTATATAAAACAGTATAAGAGTTCTTAATAAGGATATTTGTTTTGGGGCGCAGGTTTTGGCTAATCAGCATAATCATTTCACGCAAACTATAATTTTCTTATATGCATTCCTGTAAAAATTATAATAGCAAATTATTGTTTACCTACTAAATATGAATAGGTGTTAATTATAATAATTTTTTGCTTGCTAATTTTTCGGATAATCTCTATATTAAAATCTTCGAATTAAAAGTAAGTTTTGAATTATGTATCCATATACATATCAGTTTTGAAATTTCATAAAATGATATTGATCACTCCATACTGGTGGAATGACTGATTTCAACTCAACAAAGTTTTTCGAAATAATTTAACTAAAGTCAAATCAGATAACTAATGGTAATCTCAGATGTTTAATATATTGCAATTATTATTGATATCGTGAAATGAATGGAACACACCCCTTTTCCACATTTTCCTAAAACAACTATCGCATTGTGCAAATGTGTGAACCATGTGTATATATTTTTAAAATGAATGTAGAGATATAGATAGATACTTTGTGCAGATTTCTACTGGAAAGGTTATGAATCAATATTAATTTTTAAAGAGAAACATGCTGAAGTTTTCAATATGTTCTTATTACACACATGTTAAACACCCATGTTAAATTTATTATTTTCTGTGAGACTTATAATATGTATCTCGCCAAACGACTATATACTTAGGTATATGTATATTTTGTTAAAGAAATCAGTAACTTGGTCACCTATCAGCATTTAACGCCTTAATGATTTAGTGCTGGAAACGAAAATTGTTGTATAATCCGATTATTTGTATATTTACTCCCTCTCTCATTGTGTCTGCAGAAGCTTTCCACCACGAAGTGAAGCTCGTGAGTCGTATAGTGTTTAGTTTGTGCGACACGACGCGTTTTTTGTGTTTAAAGGAATATCCTCTCGCTGTACTTACAAGACCAATGTTCCCATGCAACACGATTATGAACATTTTATCAAGAACACAAATCAAAATTTATCTTAGAATTGATTTTTAAAGTGTTTGGACGAACATAATTTGTATCCCTTGAGCAAAATTCATATTTTCAACATCAAAACATATTACAATTTATGTATCGACAAAGAATATAGATTTGCCAGTTGATTCACAATGGCGCAGATATTTATTTTCCGATCGTACGAAATTCAATAAATCAAAATCTTATATTCTTTGTTTTCACTTGAAATAAATGTATACGCCACAGTTGCATGTTAATGAGAACATTCAGTACTTTGTCACCCAATGCTATATACCTATATAGCGTTAAAATAGAATTTAGCAAAGCCACGAAAAAAAAGATTCCAACGTGCAGAGATGTACCTACAATGCTCAATAAATAATTGCATCAGATTGAGTTAACCTAAATTAGGCATTCTTGCAAGTGAGTATAATGTATGCTGAAGATAGTGAGAATGAGCTTTTCCACTTAAGTTACTTTTGCAATTGCATGTTATCTGTGTGCGTAGCCTTTTGATACATTAAAAAGCACCGGTTATCAATATTGATTGCTAAGAATTGTGACGCCAATCTCTGTCTCACCTTGCCATGGTGGAAATCTTAACAGAGTGTACGGCATTTATGAAAAATAGAGGCAGCATGAATGAATAATTGTGCCATCAAAGTGGTAGTATTTAAACTGGCTCGCAGACGGATTTTTCTGTTGAATGTCTGGTTTTTCTCTGACAAACAAAATGACTAGAGCAGCTACCGACACCTTTCCATTCCAAGAACAGCTAATTGCATTAGGAGATTGTAGCGCATGGCGCTAGTGCGATAGGATGTTTGTCCTCGCGAGACATAATATGAAATGGATGTAATTTACATAAACATATGATTCACTCTATTTATGTATGAAGAATGGGGAAAACCAGAAACTTTGTCACAAAGCGATCTATATCCCGCATTCACTCAAGTGCGTCGGAAAACTCTCACTAATCTGTCAGAATATGAAATTTTCTATATGATTGTTAGACTGATAATTAGATGATGTTTTTAGAAAAGCTGTTCGCCTTCAGTAAATCGTTTAATTTAATGTCCATAAGCACAAAGAATAGTAGGAACTAATGACATTATACCTAAAATTTATTGTTTTTCTCTTTTATTTAATTTTATCGAGCAATAAAGGTTTCCAAAATGAGAAATCCACACAATGGCAGAACCTTTAAGATACCTTTGGCTTTTCACATCCAGACATTCTTATACTCTTGTCTCATATCTTACTCCTTGTACAATTCTTTCACGGTCTTCATAGTCTATTTACTATATTTGTTCACTATGGTTGCTCGTTAGGAAATTGTAGATTTGTACGTGGCTTGTTCTCCTATTATTATTTCCCTTTATGTACTATATGGTAACCCAGTGTCTCTACAAAGCAATTGCCACAATATGTGTAAGATCGCCCGATATTGGTCTCTAGAGAGATATTTCTCGAGTCATCATTGTCATGAGAATGCACTTCTTGTAGAATCTCCACTATTCTGTCCTCCAGAATACATAAAACGTATGTATATGCATGTCCATAGGAATTTATACATTACTTTTTGTGTGCTGTAGCAATTTGCTGTCAATAAAATTATCGTAGGTGGAAGTTGATCAGCTTTTTTTTCTGCAAAAAGTTCGATGGCTCTAATTGCATATGCAGACTCCTTAGGTGGGTGTGAAAATGTCTGAAATATTTCTCAGCTCACCGAATGGAATTGGAATTTGGTGAATGTCTTCCATATTTGAATATTTATTAAAAAAATTATCAGAAAACGTTTCACATTACAAAAAAAAATGTTTCCATAATAAACTTTAATTTGCAAATACTTTAGCCTGAGACATTGTTGCTATGTAGGATCTATTACATAGTGTCTATAGTGAAGTAATGTATGGAGGGTTAAATGCTACCCATGCATATTATATAGTTTTTTGAAGGCAAGCCTTATACCCAAGCAAGAAAAATCAAAGCGAGGATAACACATTGTCAACTGGTAAAGAAGAAATTTATAACTAGCTTTGGTGTTCTTCGTTAGAAAATGAATTTAATAAATGTGACTGTCAGCAACATGCATAGGCATTTTATGGATATTGCAGGGAGATAGTTCTTTCTTTTGCCAGTTTCTCGCGCTCAGCATTCCTATGGAGCAATGTCACAAGTGATGAATATATATTCATATATTTGTATATCGTTTCGCGAGAGCAATAACCATGATGGTACTATTTTACAGTTATAGCTTCCCAAGCTTTAGTTTCATATAAGACGTTGAACGTAAAGGAACGTGTGTTGGTTACCACGAAATACATTATTTCTTTGTTTGCGACTGGACATCACGATCTAAAACAAGGAAAGACGACTGTAACATGTTTACAATTATGCAAATATGCCTACAAGGGAGGCGCAATTCTTGGAGTGACCCAATGTGACCTCGGGAGGCCCAAAATGTGCATTTTTTATTGTCTCTCTTTGCATATGTACCTCGCTATGCGTTTGCTCTGGGAGGTCAGATTTTTTAACGAGAATGCAGCAAATAATTCATATGTTGAAAGTTTTTTCTCACACTACACAGGAAAAAACAATTTGTCACAAAGTTATGGCGAATGCAATGTTATATTTTATGTTTAAACTCGTTATTTAATAAGATTTTAGTTGCACTGATTATATTAAAAATTATTAGATGGTATACAAAATTAGGTTTTCAAATATTTATTACAGTTTGATTCAAAGGGACACAATTACTGGTCTTATTTAGGATTTCTTAGTCATATTATTTGCCAAAGAAAAACGAATTTTAATGGAATTTTGTGAGCTGGCTACTTGGAAATCAATTTAGTTAAGCACGAACGCGTAAAGGTTAAAAGCAAAAGTTGATAATGATTGACTGACACACTAATGAAAATTTCCTACTATTATATATTTTCATATTGTCCAGTAGGTCGTCGCTATTGATTTTCTAGGGAAATACAAAAAAAATAGGCAGGTCAACAATGGACATTACGAGAATTATTTTTATTGATTGCAAGGGGTATTTTTGTCATGTCTATCGTCGTGATCATTACCTATGCATGCAAATTACTATTAGAAATAAATGTTACCGTCTGCGAAGAATCGATGAGGAGTGACATTGTAGTCAGTATATCGCTGGTGAAATAAATAGGTTAGTACTTTAGTAATACCATCGTTGGTAATAAAATATAAATTAACTATAAACAGAAAAGATATACTCGTTCGTAGTAATTAATGATTTCTTATCTTTTTTTTTAACTTTGTCGCAACTTTTTGGCGAAATAAAGGTTAACATGTTACGATTGATTAAACAACTTATTTGAGGGTTTTATATGTTTTATGTCCCAAATGAATTCGCAATCAATTCTGACTGAAAAAAATGAAATAAAATAACATTTTGTCAATTTTATTAGCAAACGACGCAGTGAAAATTTTATATTTCACAAGTGACACTCTTTTTTATGCGAAACAGTAAATTATCTGCTTATATTGCATCTAACATACCACTTCCACCACACGCCGAAATTACACTCTACAAAATAAAAAAAATGACTCAAAGTGGTAAAGATTTTTTTCTCTTTGAAACCATTATTTACCTGGCCAGCCTTTTCTTCATTTTATTCACGAATTTTTGTGTATACACCTTTTTCAACTGACCGACCATCATGTATTTGGCTGGTGGATGGTGATTGTATTAGAGAGTGATGTTGAGGTAAGCGCCCAGAAAGATTATGTGGAGGATAAAGCAAAAGCTGAACAGATACGATCGTAAATAATTTTTCATCAACGTTGTTTCGAATTAGCTGCAGAGGTCAATAAAAGTATTGATCTGAACATGTCTGGTGTATTCTGCTGAATGGACTTGCCTTCTCCTGGCCATAAGTCAATCTGAGAGAGATATGTTATTTCTTATGACTGATAGGAGAAGACAAAACACAATTAGAATTTTAAAGACGGCGAATTTTGATTGAACATTAATATGAATTTCGTGAGATTAAATTGTTGTGTTTATCAGCAATGTTAAAAGACTTCAATTCTCAAGCAGAATTGGAAATTATAAATGGTATATCCAGGAGACAAACAGAATTAGTTTTCTTGTTTCTTTTTCGTTAGACACATATATCAAAGTTATAGAGCAAGTTCCGATTTGGTTATGCTACAATAAATCAGGTTTTCGCCAGAATCAATTTATTAATTTAATTAAATAACACCAGAGAGATGCCACAGCAATGCATGCTTTTATACGCATCTTAACAATATATGTATGTAATCTCTCAAATGTGCTTAAGAGGAGTGTGCTGATGCCATAAGCGTGATGAGGTGGCGGAACAAGTTTTGATTAATGATAGAAGGCGTGATATAATTTTATGGGCGAGTGAAGAAATTTAGCGCTTGATCTTACACATACATGTACATAAATTAAAGCAAATGTGGATATGTCAAACGATCTCTTTTCACATACTCCACATGTTTCGCATATATATAGCAAAAATAGTATAGAGTAACTTATGAGAAAATTAAGGAAGCCTATTCACATTGATTCCATGCTCACACACGTTATATGGTTGGAATTAAACCACAAACAATTTAAATCAGCATGACTAGACTTCGTGTGCATTTTCCTTTCTTAGGAAAAATTCTCATCAAGTACAAATGCCATCATCATAATTATTATATTTGGTGTCGCCAGACTATGTATAATAACTTATGGGTCGCCTGAACACCTTCCTTAGAGGGTGTAATTGATGTTTAATCGCATAAATTTTATCCCGTTCAAATCAAAATATGACCCCGTTTCTTGTTACCAATGAACCCGTAAATTTTCTGTAATTCCAGACCGATAAGCAATAATATCCTGTATGTTATACAGTTGAAAGCCCACCCCCATCGCAAATTAATTCTTTCGCCTAAATCGGCGCTCCCCACACATATGGATATACTGTGAGCACGCCAAAGTGCTTTTGTACAGGCAAGAGTCAATTGAAATGAGTATCAGAGAGAAAGTAAACCACTTTTACAAGTTTCAGTGGACATAAAAGTCAAAATGCGAAATATAAGGTAGTGTAGGGCTGTACGATGTTGTGTATTACATGGAAGTGAGATTTATGTGAAATGAAAATGTCCGTATATGTGTTAATACTTTTGATTTTACTTTTTTGTACCTCATGTCATATGGGTTTCCCTCTCGTTTGAATTCATCATATTGTGAAACATCGGACAAAAAAGCTTCTTTTGAATAAAGTATATATACCTACTTGTACAAAATGGACATGACTGTAAGATGTGTTAAATCTGCGGAATGACATTTAATGAAAATTTCTAATACCTTGCACACGACTGTGAAAATTGTCTTAAACAATTATCTTATTAATGCTTCTTGAAATATGTATACCGCCATATACCGTTGGAGTTTTGTGGTCAGTATAAACATTTGTCAACGCACTGAGCGAGTACGAGAGATTATTTGTGCACCATGAGATCAAGGAGAGACAGCTAATTTTCATTTGGTATTTACCCTAAATATCACTCTATTGTATAATATGTTCCATATTAACGTTATTTAAGAGACTTTTATTTCTCTAAATGTAATCGGTGCACACATTTGGCCCTGACAGCTGTATTCATTTGAATATTGATGGCCAACCACCGTGAGCTAACATGAGATTTGGTCGTATAGCTTCCGTTCCAGATCCAAAAGCTTAAATTTGCATATACTTTTTTTGCCCCAAGCATAGTCGGTATTTAATAAATAGGACAACTCGCAAATTTTAATTATGCCTTTTATGGTTTTATCCAAAAACATTTATAGGTATTTTTTCTCAATGTCAAAATTAAGTCATTTATCACCGGTAAAAGATTTCGGAGATAACGTTTGGGAAACTTGATTTTTTTAAATCGCAAACTGCATACCTAAACGTAATCGATTTATCGGAAATCGATTTAAATTACATAGCGAAAGAAACACTGGGGGAACACATGCGAATTAATCATTTAAAATCATTGTCTGATCTAAATAATAACAGGCCTTATTGATAGCAGAAATTTATCCATATAGCGATGATTTTGAACAGTTGAACAATCTTTATGCACTATTTACAACCTTTACTACACTTTTAGTCTAAATTCAGAACTTCCAGATATACATATAACAGTTTTCTTAAAATTATGCAAGACATTTTAAGATTGAGCACGTTTTCATAGATTGATCAGAATTTGCAAATTGAAGTATGACTATTGCTGATACAACCGGCGATATAGTACGAAATTTACACTTATTTAAATAACTTTTGTTTAGCAAGAATGTTGAAATTAAACAAGCAAAAACAAAATTAATATTCTTTTAATTCGATCCATAAATAATTACACATGCAACACGTTCTAACCAACCATTTTTTCACGGCGAGTATCCTCGGCTTTAAAATATCTTGTTTTATTTTTGCACTTCAATTTTACACCTTACTATTATGTTTTATCGTTTTATTTTCATTCCACCGATATTACCAGTATTTAGCTTTATTTCATTTTGTCTTGTATCCTCGTACGAGGCGACATTGGTCTTAAAGACAAGTATAACTTAAATTGTACAGACGAACAACACGTTTGTCCACCACGGAATTCAAAACTATTCTGAAGAGCTGTGGTCAAGGAAACTTAATGGACACTCAATGTTCCAGCAAGAAATCGTGCACCCTCAGCGTAGGGTGGCTGACCTGAAGGGGTGGCTGGCGAACTTAATTCAAATGTAAATGGAATACATATTTATGTACGCTACCTATGCCTCTATGTATGTGAAAAAAAATATAATAGTATATATAGTGAGTAAGGCGACGTGAATTATGTATCTTTCTCGGACGAAAGTTGACCCCGTTTTCCACCACCAAACATCTGACCAACCACCGTTCTCCAATTATTTCACATATTCCATTTACATTGGGTGGTATGGCGTGATTCCATTTAATAGAATAAATATTGAATGGATTTGCTTTTCCTGTCCATGCCTCAGAGTTAAAACTGGAACTTTTATAACGTACAGGAGGCAGCAGAAAAGGTCTAAATTCTAGCCAATTAACACGTGTCAACCCAGATAGTGTACATAATACTGTGCTCAATTAATATATAAATTATAATTTAATATTTCTTCTTTGCAATTCTGAATTGTTCACAAGCATAGCGGGTATTTCCACACTTAGGATATGCCTTCCACCCTGCCGTCCGGCAAATATTTTCAGTTTGGCTTCTCCTAGTCTCCAAGCAACGCCGTTTATAGCTAAACGTATATTGGCGGAATCAGTCGCCAAGACAAAACATTACCACGATATGCTTGGCTTTGTAAGAAGCTAAGATTTCGTGTTAAAAGACTATAAAGACCCCTTTTGTCGCTATAAAAGTACCAAGTACACAATAGTTCTAAGCCTTTAAAATTAGTATAATACAACTGATACGGTTTCAATTATAATTTCAATATTCTGCTGAATTAAATAGATGACTGCTAAATTTAAATTAAACCCACTATTCACGTCAAGTGTTTCAAAATGCCGTCCTTTGAATGGTGGAAGCTATTTAAATAAATATATGGAAATGGAAAAGTGTCCAAAAATAAGCAAATGTCCACCATAATTCACTGTGGAAAAACGCCCCTTGATAGAATTTGATTGAGGAACTGAATTTTATATATTTCTCACAGCCACACGAAAGTCGGAAGTAAAATAGTGAAACATTATTCATTTCAGTACGAAGGAATGCTATGCGAAATAAATATAGCAGTTGCGCGTTCCTGTGTGGAAATAATATCCTATAACAAATCCATTCAGTTTGATGGTAGGTTCTATCTTTTTTTATTGAAACTTTGCGCTTAGTTGTGATTGGTAATTTATTATTTTTTTGTTATTATAAGAAGGTATTACTCTTAATCTGCATATTGATTTTGCTTTATGTGGATTTTATTTTATTCCAATGCAATTCCCATGATCGTAGGTCACAACCCTGATATAAATACTTATACATGTTGTATTTAGTTGACATTTTAATGCACTTTAAATGTAGGTGGTAATTTTTTTTGTGCAAATCTATACTCAATAAATATATCGGTGCAGAGCCTACGGGTGAACTACGTGGAATCCTAATGTCTCATGTGTGCCCACATAGCAGCAGAGGGTGGCAGTTTATGAGTCACTTGAAACCATTCATTCTTGCATGTGACTTGGATGATAAAGTGATTTTCGCTGTGTGACTCTTTCTATCGGATATTGATAATTTACGAGTCCAACCATTTATTTTTCTTCGCATAAAGTGCTAGGAAATAGGCATTATGCCTTCTTCTCACACAGAGAATGATTTAAAAATAAATGCAAAACTTCACGAAATGATATTTCTTACAATGCATATGAATACCTTTCCTTTACAAAAGATTTTTATGAATAACCCTTCATTTTTTAAAGAATTACAAAAAGTGCTTTTATTATCTTGTTCTCTGGTTCAAAAAAATTGTAGTGATATTGTTGTGGTAGGAGTTGCCAATAATGGTGGGTTTTAAATCCCCAACTTTAAAAAGAAAAATAATGTTCCTGACCTTCGGGGTGTTTTGAACGTGTTTTTGTGCACATTCCATTTCGTCGAAAATTTATGCAAATTCATTTTTTATCGCGCTTCACTTATATTCCAATATTTAATCGTAATAAGAAATATGTCGGTAAGCAATATCTGAAGAAAAAAACTTAATACGCAGAAGGCAGAAGTAATGACATATCTATAGATTATTTACGAACATACGGAGTGTATTAGGAGATTATTATTCCAGTGATTAATTGAAAATCACCTTTTGTCGCATAATTGGGATTGATTTTAGGAGTACGTAAAACTCTTTTAAGTATACCTATATAGGTATGGCATAGTTAATGCTGTCTGGTCAAAGATTTTGACAGCAGTACTCAGACCTGTGGCGCCGTGCGAAGCTCACTCTCCTCATATTTTATATCTCATGCAATTGTACAGACGGACCACGCATGAAATGCTTTTTGTCTGCATAAATTCCATGATTTCAATTATTCGCCAAGAAATGTATGTAAATGTTAATAAATGTAAGGAATATTTCCTTTGTAATTTTCTTCCTCAATGCATTATTTAAAATAATATAATAGATCATCCACGCAGAATTTGTCTTCGTGAGATTACGTTTTCCCCCTCTCGCGTAAAACTCCCCTTCTTTGCAAGCGCAGAAAAGGTCTTGATCAAAAAACAAAAACTAATTTAAATTATATAAATGCCCTTTTTATATGTATGAGCACAAGTTATAATTCATGTGATATCGATTTTTGTACGAGTTTGAGCACTCTGAAAAAGTCATAAATCTCTATATTGCATTTCTTCTCTATTAGATCCTCTCCTTCCTCTGTCAGAAAGCAGTATGTCGGCAACATTTCTTACATAACAGTTCCATATTTGTGTAAGATTTATAACATTAAATCTGTCTTTATAGACCCAACAAAGACTCCAATAGCCATTTTGCTATGAACAAGGGGAAGATGTTATGATATAAACTGTTGGTGTTTCATGAAAAGAACACTTTAGGTAGAAACAACAACCTATTGATCGCGGTATCAGCATCAATGTTCCCAGGATATGATGTTCAATTCCTAACAATCCACAGTAGAGTTTATCAATTTAAATATATGAATTTTTGCAAAAATCTCTTTATGGGGATTGTACTCGATTGCCAATGATTGTGAACCTAAATGGGTGTTATACATAAAAAGATGGTTAAATATCAGCTCATGTGCGGGAAATGTTTTGTGACTTTCTAAAAACAGAAAAATCCTTTTATATCTTTGTGATTTGCAGTTTACGGCAATTGAGCACTATTGGAAAACGTGCTGGTTGCCCATTGTGTTATTTATGATTGAACTGCAAGCGAGCAAATGGGCAGTTGGCGTTTTAATTAATCTTAATTGTGTGGTTGATAATTGAATTTCTATAAATTAAGTAATTTATTTACCTGTTTCTCTATTAAATTCAGGTCTATTGAGTATGTTTAAATCCTTTTCAGTCCAACGGAGTGCATTTGAATGCCATGCAGGGTAGAAAAAAATGCTGAATGTTTATTAACATATGGCCTGTTGAATGCACTTTTAATAATCACTCTCACTTTTATGAATTTTTTCACATATTCGTGGCACATAAGTTCTATGAAAAATTCATTTTATGATAATTAAGTCTACGAGGTTATAATATTTACACAAATCGAACAACCAGTTTAGGTCTTTAAAATTTTTTCATTTGCACTAAACATATACTTGAGATATGTTTGCTTGCTATTTCACTTTGTTGAATTTCGTTTGAAACCCACATCGTTTGCAGAATGATTTATCCTTTTATTCCATGTGTTCAAAGAAGTGACTTCACCAATAAGGCACGTTAAGAGAATCTTTATATTAACGCACCGAGAGAGTTACTAATGAATTATGAATATTTGTGCACAGATTTTGTTGCTATATCTTCAGTTGTTTCGCAATGACCTTAATATTAAACACAAAATGTTTGCTCATTTAAAGTGTGGTTCTTAAAGACAGCTTTTCAGATGACGGCATAAAAAAAGCTATTAAGTAAATGCTTCGAACGAAAGTGAGAAATGCTTAACTGTTACCTCGAGAAGGCCGCTAGCAAAGAGGTACAAAAAAAAAACACTGAGAAACTCACAATTTGCATCAATTTCGATAGCTGTTGCTCTATATTTTTCCATCTAACATCAACACTGGGGTGTTATATGCAAATGGGAAGAAGCTGATGGACATTTAATATACTGATAATTATACAATTAAAACAATTTGTTACACAACATCACAAAACACGCTCAAGTCAACTCTAATCATAGTTATGGGAGTGATTTCATTAAAATCTCATGACATTACATATGAGAATTTATTGCTCTGGGGCTCCGAAATAAAGAGAAAAGTCCTCTTTTTGTCCATCTGTTCATTTCCTCTGCACTATAATTGCAGACGCTTGATCACCTTTATGGACACTGTCTGTAGTCATAAACGGCGTAGAAATATCGAGTGTATATTCGTACAAAGATAAAATATCCCAAGCGACACCAAAGCACAGCACTAAAGCTTTAGAGAAGGACGGAACACTTTGCGTGGGTGGTTTTGAGTCTGTGTCAACACTTCAGCGCAAAACGAATCACCAAAACGATGTATGATGTGGCATGAGCCGTGGAGAAGGATACGGACTTTTTTTCTTCTTATCGGGCGAAATTTCGCGCCTCCGTGCCACAAATGCCAGGCATTCAACCAAAAGGTAATAATGTTGAAATGCGGTTTACCAAAATTATGCAAGAAAATGTACTATGCAAAAAAATATGTAGTAAAACACAAAGCAAATTCAGTGAACACAAATAAAAATGATTCGGGAGACAATACGAGGACGTGGTATACGCGTCCGACGCGACTGCCGGTCGTGGGTATTGTGCCTCTCGTGGTTTGGACTCGCGAGACGGCATCAGAGCCAGTAAGACAACTTCACCACATGTGCAAGACAATTTGCAGCATACGAGTGTACAGTGGCAGGTCGTGATGTTGGAAGCATAAATATTTTATGATGGGGTTAAATTGTGTTATGTGTTAGATTAAAGAATTAATAATTTTTTATGTTTAAATTTGAAAACTGTTACCAGTTGCAACTGGTAGCAGTTTTCGCACTGGTGAAACTGCACATTCGACGTCAATTTAAAATCATTCCCATTGCTTATTATTATTTTAAACTGTGATAGATGGCAATGTACAAAGGAGTCAATAAAAAAAATTTAAAGGCGTTCAAAATATTTTTTGTTTGATGATCGGAAACCAAAATCAAAAATAATTAGATTAAATTTAACTCAAGAAATTTTAAGTAGGGAGAGCGGGGCAGTTCAAACAGGGGCACTTTCAAACAGTCAATAAATCATGAATATAAAACCAGATATGTGTATGATTAAATTTATTGTGTAGGTAATCTTGTAAAGCAACTAAAAGAACAAACAAAATCTTTTAATTGAAAAAATGTGGCTGTAAATAAAAATAACAGCATTTTGAGAAAAATGCCTAAGATCGGAACTATTATAAAAGCACTTTAGAGTTAGAGAGACAATAATATCAGTAAACATGCATATTATTAAGCGTTTGGTCTCATTTGGTTGAAAAATGTGACAAAAAACAACCGTGTTTGAAAGTGCCACACATGTGGGGTGCCTTAAAACTACTATCAACGCGTGGAAAATTTTATTTTCAGGGAACGAGCTAAACAGTTTTTTAAAACCTATACCAAAGGGTAGCCTATAGGCTATACAGAGTTCAGTACAGTTTGCTGTCTTTCCACAAAACTGTTTTGACCAAAATCCTGAAATTTCTGTTTGCTGCCCCGCTCTCCCGTATTTATATAAAATAATCTTAAATTTTCTTTTAGATTATTCAAATTTTTCACGAGTTTTCTTTATTTTTTCTGTTAATTTCTTGCATTTTTGGAAAATTCACTTTTTTGCTGGCTTTTTTTTTCGGGGATCAAATAATTTCGAGTAAATATTTTTGATCTTTCCTATAATTAAAAAATTTTTACCCCTTGTTTTTTACCAAGTTATTTTACATTTTAATCCTTTCAATTCACCATAAAAAGGTAGTTTAGAAAAATTCAAAGACCAAACTCAAAGAAAGCTTATAGATTTAAAATAAAATTACTTTGAACAGTTAAAAAAATAATAACCACGATCTTTAAAAAAATGTTTGGCGCCACTTCATGCATTCCTGGCCGTGAGAAATGCTTAAAAATAAAGAAACTTTCTCACTTACGTAACCGCAACATAATCCGCATAAATCTCATGGTGCAAATAACTGTGTGACCAGTGCCTGTGGGGCTTTCAACCATTTCATACACAAGTGGTCCCGCGGAGCCTTTGGAGACACGGAAAAATGTGTTGGAGAAACCAGTTAGACGTGCACCCAGGCAATCATATACCACAAA